>BMAW01038974.1:100313-116955 GCA_019974015.1 Nephila pilipes
TTTTTTTTTTTTTTTTTTTGTACGAATAGAAACCGTTTTCTTGTTTCAAAATTCTTTCTCTTCAGGATGACTGTGGATTTATCCCCTTTCATCTCATGTTAATTTTTCTCAACTAGGTTTTTGATATACAGAACAGAGATGACGTAGTGAAAAAAAAAAAGAGTACACACGGAATATTCCTTAATTTTGAGTCAAATAAATAATAATTTCATTAATATGTTTCAATTAATCAAATCGATCGTCATTTTATAGATTTTCAGTTTTAAAGACTGCCACTAGAATTATAAAATAAATTCACTGATGATGATTCTATGATAATTTACTTCGATGTTAAACAAAGGCAAGAGAATAACTCGAATTTCAATATTATTTAGAATAATACCTTTACATTTAATACTGTTTGGCTTAAAATCATTAAATTATATCATCGCCAAGGAATAAATCCGCTTTCTATCAGAATAATATTTTTACTTTTAATACTGTTTGGGCTAAAAGCCTTTAATTATATTATCGTCAAACAATGTATCAGCTTTCGCATTAGAATATGACCTTTACATTTAGCACTGGTTGGCTTAAAATTGTTGAATTAAGTCATCGCCAAACAATATCTCTGCTTTCACATTATTATTCGTTGGTTGATACGGGTGGTAGGTACGTAATCTGAGATTAGATTGTAACTGCTTATAAATAGGGTGTGAGGGATTCGGTGTTTTCATCGAAGCTCCCTTGAAGTAAAAATGTCAAAAATATTGTGGACCTGGAAGCTCAGGCTTTGAACTTAACAACGTCTAATTTTGAAGTTTTGTGTGCATACGTATAGCTTATGTAACCTCTCTTTTTTAGTCTTAAATATCCAGATGAAAAAGAATTAAATAAATATAAGTAAAAAATTGTTAATAAAGCTTTTATTTCAAGATGGATTAAAAGATATAAAAATATTTTTAATGTAAAATAATACATTATTCAAAAAGATTGATGCACTAATACTTCTTTTGATTACATATATATTTATGGTGCTTAATTTATCAGTAATTACCCAGGCATCTTAGCTCAGCCCTCTTATCCTTTACAAACTATATATATTATTTTACAATTAAGAAAATCATTTTTATGCCTTATACTTCATCTTTAAATAAAAATTTGAATTAAAATATTTCTAGTTATGTTTATTCTCGTGTGGACTATGGAATTAAAAATTTGTTCTGTACTAAGCAAATTTATATTGCATTTTAGATTCACTTTTTCGAAGTTTCTTATAAGATTATCATTGAATAATATGCTCCGTGTTTGTTCTAAATAAGCGAGATTTCACATGTTTAAATAAAATACGCTAGAAACTAGCTTTATTTACTCACTGTCAGATGGCAGCTAACAAATAAATCAATGAAATACTTTGAATATGTAAACATTTCTTGATCAATTGAATTCAAGTGAGTGCGAGCTCATGGTCTGCAATGTTTTAGTTCAACCACATGTACGTTTTGATCCCAGTAAAGACTTGTCGTGTAAAGGGGCTGGTGCATTTTAAATCTGTCAAGGCTCAAAGTCCTTACTTTGGCGAGCCAAGGATGTGGACAACGGGGTGTCAGCTGTCAAAGTAAAAAAAATGACAAAAAGGCAGATATAGTTTTAATTTTAATTTAAAAAGCTTAATTGTAGGAAATCTAATTTTTTTTAAAAAAAATTTATAGTTAAAGTGACTTAGATAATTAAAAATTAGGAAAAGGAGAGAAAAAAGTTGTGATTATCCCGTCTTGTCATGCTTGTATTTCTTTTCTCTTTTGTTATCTCAGAATTTTTTAAAAAATATCACTCTCATACATTTATAAAAAAAAAAAAAAAAAAATTCAAAATCTACCAGGTGATCTACCTTTTTTGAAGATAGGTGGCTCTCCTAAGACAAGTTGTTTTTACCATTCTGTGCTGCCATCTGCTAAACGGCACCAAAATAAATTTAACACTTATTCATTGGTGAGTTTTTATTCGGGGGCCACCTGCTAAAAAATTTGATTGCTGACACGTCGAGGTGACCTGGATTCATCATTATACATCAGATACCAAGTAATAATCAAAATAATGAGTTGTTTCCGATAGATCTGATTCAAAGAAGGTGAAGGTGATCTCATCGGCCGGAAAAGTTAAGGCGATGATGTCTTGGGATACGCGAAGAACGTCATAATCATGGAAAAAAACACAATCTATGTCTCACTCCCTCACAATCACTACAGTGAATTATTCCATTCCCATTTCTTATCACTGTTACCTCATTTTTCCCATTCCAAACTTAGGTAATTTTTAATTCGTTATCATATATATTAATATAAATTGACTTAAATAATTCTTAAATATAGATATAAATTAGATATAAATATTTCAGACATTCATCAATAAAACTGCTTCTTCAACAAACACAGGAAATGGATATTCGGTGAAAATTATGGGCAGCTGTAGCCTAGTTGTCAAGGTCGTGGACTCGCTGCTGGCGGTTTTTGTTCGATCCGGGGCTGATGCTCGTTAAATAGGTTCGGGGCTCAAAGTCCTCCCATTGGCGTGGTGCGGATGTAAGGAGAGGGGGGTGCCAGCTCAGGTGTCGTCCTCGTCACTTGACCGTGGCTCAAAATTACGAGGTCCGTCGCCAATAGCCCTTTAATTGCTTCTAGTGCGACGTTAATAATAATAAAAAATCGGTGAAAATTATGAACAAAAACTTTTAAAGAAAGTTCCTCTTCTTAAATATAATTCAATAGCTGATGAATGTAAACTAAAATAACAATTCCTTTTCATGGTATTTTATATTATTTTAATCTGTAGGATATCTTTTTATCTTAAAATGAAAGTAATTTTGACACGCTAATCAACTTGTAATTACAATATATATATATACCCATATAGGAGAAGTAAAATTAAAAGAATAGTGGCAAAATATTTATAGCTTAATTTATGCAATTGGATATTGGGTCATTCTATGATAACAAACATAATATTCAGACGCATTTCAGATTTTCATTTTACGGTTTATTTCTTTGAGAAAATTGCAGAATATATGAACAATTTTTTAAAACTAATTCAGTATACTCAGAAACTATAATGCGTGCATTTAACGCAAAATTTTCACTTAAATGTTAATTATCCTTTCAATTAAAAAAATTCAATGTCAATCGTGCATCTCAGAAACTGGGAAAAGAATTATTTTATTTAAAATTCTATGTGTTATATATAAGCCTTATAGTTATCGCGTGTATATAAAGCCCTTTTAAAAACAAAAATTATTTTTATTCTGTAACTTAAAAAATTCATAAAATCCCATCAAAAAATACATTTGATTATTAAATTGGTTGTTAAAAATAATTCATAAAATCACAACAAGAAATACATCTGATTGTTAAATGGTCGGTCCTTAATTTTTTTAAATACATGCCTTTAAAAAATGCAATTTAATTTTTAATTTCCAAATATAATGTTAATTTCTTGTTGAAGAAGTTTATAAATAATTACAAGTGTAATTACGCTGAAGAATGATAAATATCTCAATCTCTAACATAATAAATGAAGAGTAAATCTATGAGTTATTATGGGATTTCTCTGTTCTATATAAACATTCCTCACATTGATGTCCAACAAGTTTTCATAAAATTGTTAATTGTTACTATGAAGACAAATTCTCGTTTGTTTTTTAACAAAATAATAATAATAATAATAATAGTAATAAATAAGCTGTAAGTGTCGTTCAACAAATCCTTAGAAAATCCATGAGATGGAGATCGTAGTATCGAAAATTGTTTGTTTTTGTGGCCTTATGGCTCACTAGATGGCTGTCTATATCTCAGTTATTTCCATCTCGTAGTTTAATTTTTATTATTGAATGGGTCAAGAAACTCGAGTTTACTTAGAAAATGAAAAAAAAAGTAAGTTTCGAGCGATGATATATGGGAAAGGTTTAATACCGAAAAAGGGCAAAATTTAATTGGTAGAAGCTCATGGAACACTTGCTCCTGTGTTTGTAACTGTTTACAATTGGGTAAATGAGTTGAAACGTGGCCATTCATCCACAAAAGCTGAAAGTCATTCGGGATCTCCAGGAGAATTGACTACTCCCGGAATGATTGTAGCATCGAAAATTGTTTGTATTTTGTGAGTATCATGACTCAATAGACAGCTGACTAAGTCTCAGTTATTTCCATCTCATGGTTTCATTATTATTGTCAATTGAAGCAATAATCTCTTGTTTACTTTGAAAAATGAAAAAAGTGAATTTCGAGCGGTGATTAAACTCTTATATTAGAAAGGCCGCCGAAAGAGATCAAAGCTGAGTTGGAAGAAGCTCATAGCTCGCTTGCTTCTGTGATTGCAACTGTTTACAATTGGGTAAATGAGTTGAAACAGGGCCATACATCTACAAAAAATGAACGTCATTCGGGATGTCCAAGAGAATTGACTACTCCAGGAATGATTACCCAAATCCACGATTTGGTTTTGAGTGATCGTCGAATCAAAGTGCGCGAAATAGTTGAGGTCACTAGCATATCTCTAGGTACAATCTTTTCAATTTTGTGCGAAAAAATGGGTGTGAAAAATAAATCTCGGCACAATGAGTGCTGCGTTTGATCTCAGTGGAAAATAAACACAATCGTTATTATCAAATCAGTGCACTCTGAGGCTATTTTAACACTTTTTCGTCGCAATCCTGATGAGTTTCTGCATCCATGCATAACTGGATGAAACGCGGATGCACTACTCTCCAGAGACAAAGGAACATTGAAAAAGATAAAATCCTTTTCCATCAAGACAATGTACGGTTGCACACCTGTGCAGTTTTGATGGCCCAAATCATGGAATTAAATTATGAATTATTACAGCATCCACATTATTCACTGGATTTGACTCCCAGTGACTTTTTTTTTTTTATTTCCTACCTAAAAATATAGCTCGGCTGACAACGGCTCACGTCGAACTAAGAGGTCATCACCGAAGCAGATGCCTCTTTTGAGAACCTTCCAAAATCTTACTTTATAAATGACTATAAAAAGTTGGAAAAATGCCTGGAAAAGTGTAGAGAGCCAAAAAAAAATTATATTGACAAATAAAAAAAATTTCTTAAAATAATTTGCATTTCTATATTTTTCTAAGAACTTATTGAACAATCCTCGTAATGCGATGGTTGTAAGAATATATTCAATACGAAAGTAGTTCAAAATTATTTACTATTTTTTGACATAAAAAATTATTTAATGCCATTAATATTTCATAAAGAATCCAACTAACGAATATTGCTGACAAATACCTCTTTTACGTTCATATAAATTGCATACTTATTCTAAGTATCATATTGATAACAGATACATACGAATAGGAACAAATGTTGATTTTTAACAATTTTTTAATTTTAAGAAATATTGAAATCATAACTGATAAAATACTCGTATACTCTCTCTTCTTTCATACATTGCATAAATATAGCTTAACTTGGCTTTTCTTTTCGAAACAGGTACTTTGAAAACTATACATAATAGTTTCTACAAGATATTTTAACTAGTTAAAATGCAATACCATGCATCATATGGAACTTTTAACCGCAATGAAAATCCACAAAAATTTTCCCCTCGTTGTAAATATAAGTTGTTATCCATATCATTATGCCGACTATTTTAATTGCCTCAATTTTTCATGTACTGCAGCTACTCTTAAAATTAAAACAAGAAATGACTGTCCAGTGTTATTTTATGTGAATACGAGTTATTTTACATGAAATTCAAATGTGGTACTAGGATTCCCTTATAAAAGGCAAATTTACGCAAAATTACAAGTGAAAATAATAATAAAAAAAAGTTAACACCAGCTCAGCAAAGATTTTTTTTTTTTTTTTTTTTTTTTTTTTTTTTTTTCCTCAATTGCTTCTTGTACGATTCAAATTTTGCGTAAAAACAATAAATAAATAAAAGTATTGATTGTACGATAATTTTAAATACATAATGGCTTGTAGATTATTTAATTATTTATATAATTCCCAGCTCTAAATAATTATGTGAATATGGAGATTTTTTCGGAGGAGGAGGTGAGGATTGCTCTTCAAATGCATTCTTTTTTTTTTCTTATTAATAATACAATTCAAAAACTTTATGCATCCAATTGTCATTTTATTTTTTAATGTATCTGAGTAGAATTTTTATTAAAACACTATTGTAATTCACAAGGGGTGAGTTATTCATATTTGAATTTAAATACTTTAAGAAATAATGCATTATTTTCAAAAACATTTTGTGTATGATCGATTGCTTATTAATTTCTCACTTAGAAGCAACACGAGGGATAGTGGCGTAATTCTGAGCCTTGGTCAAGTGTCGAGGATGATACCTGAGCCTACACCTCACTTTCCAAGTTCCAACACCACGCCACGTGAGAGATTGGAGCATCGACACATTTAACTCTAGTCAACCCTGCTACATGAGAGTTACTTAGAAGCAGTAAGCCTCGAACCCACGACATGATGAAAACAACACCGGCCGCAAATCCATGACCATGCGTGCAACCTCTAGATTATCGCGGCCAAGCATATTTTGTGTGTGATGTTTAAATAAATATTACAAACTTAATGCTAAATCTCATGAAAATCCTAAAAGATAAAGAATTTTACCATTTTGATTTGAAAAATGCCTTAAAAAGACCTAAATAAGGGATAATCAAAAATCAAAATATTTTTTTTATTTTATTAACAAGTTAAATAGTTTCAGTAATCATAAATTAAAAATCATATTGGATATTTATACAAAAAAAAATCGAAAATATAGCTGTAAAAGATGACAACTGCAATCCCATATTAAATAAATTTATCGTAACAAGTAAATTAAAAACATTTCATGGCCATAAACAACTCACTCATAATTTAACTTCACTCTATTTAAGATGTATAGTGTTAGTCACTAAGCTCGAAATCTGCAAGAAAACTTTTAAGTGAGTTTTTTAAAAGAAGTACCGCTTCTTATGCGTTCGTTGTTTCCCAGAATATTAATAGAAATAAATCTCACAGTTGTACATGGCGCTAAAACAAACTGAGAAGCTTTAACATAGATAAAAAAAAAACTGAGAAAGAACATATAATAAATCAGAAAAAGAAAATGATTCACTTCCGTGATAATTTTCAGACTTCTCTTCTTTATGATTCTCGGAAGTTATCGCATGCAATGATAAGGAAAGTAGGATTTAAAGCTTTTTCATGCTGTGAAAATAAGTATGATCTTATTACAGCATTTTTAAAAAATTAGATGAATGTACTACAGCAAGAATATTTACACAGCAACAATTTAAGTGTTTGCTTACTCAATAGGTAGAAATCAAGAAGTAGTGCCCCGTTACGATGATTATATATTGATAATTTCCTTTTTAATAGAATGTTATCACTTACAACATTGTATTTAATTTAATAATCAACTTAAATGTACCAAACAAAAACTGGATTTAAATATAAAAAAGTGTAAGAATGTCTAATAATACATAAACAACAGTTCAAATCTAATATATATTTCTACGCAAAAAGATTTGCTAATTGCATAAAAAGTTCTAACATAGTAAAACATTGCATGGACATTGTGAAAATAAAAAAGAATAAGTACATAATTTGGGATACCATTTGATATGTAAAATAACAAAAACAGATCCAGAACTTTTAGAAACAAATGCCGTGAGCATTGATATGTAGCAGTTCTTGGAAACGTTCGGTATGACGATGAGAACTACTTAATATTATACTCGTACATGTCTACATTAGATACCAATACATATTTCTGCATCTCTACATTAGATACGAGGTCTTCATCTCTACATTAGATATGAGGTCTTCATCTCTATGTCTTTACGTCTTCATCTCTACGTGTTTACGTCTTCATCTCTACGTTTATTCATTAGGTACGAGGGGATATCGTAAAATTTTAATTATTACAAAGAAATAGCCTAGATAAATATATGGATAAAATTTATTCTGCATAGTAAAAAAAATTATCTTTACGTATATAATGTTGTAAATTAAAGATATAAATGTGTTGATTTACTTCTTTTCAGAAAGCCATGGATTTAAGAAGCTCGCAGTATCGTAAAGTATCGATTATTACTAAAAAATAATTGAGATATAAACTTAATTTTTATTTATTATTCTTTAAATTTTTCTATATTGTCATCATCCAGAATTATGAATTTCTTCCAGCTTATCTTGACCTTTCGAAGGCCGCCATTGACTCAGTAGATCCAGCTTTTATTTTCTCCATACTGTGGGTAAATTCAATCTACGGCTTCCTGAAACCAAACCAATCAACATTAATAGCTGTAATTTACAATATTACGTACGTAAGGATCAATTAATTTGCAGAATAAATTTTATCCAGATACTTAGGCTATTTCTCAGTTATAATCAAAATTTTACGATTACCTTTCGAATATAATATCGCTCATAATCTGCATTTTATTTCTTGCGTGTAATCATGTAATTGTTAAATCGTAGAATAGTGTCCTTAATGTGTTTCATAAATTAAGTAATAAAAGTTTATAATAAATAATGAGTATATATATTTAATGAGCGTTTAAGATAAAACTAAATTTTAGAATAGTTATAATGGAAAAACGGTTACAATATTAATATTGTAACCATTATTGTACGAGGAAAATAGAAGCATTTTCTCGTATTAATCTCTTCTCTGTACTGTAGGTTACTTCAATCTATGACTTCTTGAACTCGAATAAATCGACATTAATAGCTGTAATTTACAACACTATTTACATAAGGAATTATTAATTTGCAAAATAAATTTTATCTAGATATCTCTCAGCTATGTCTTAAAAATAATTAAAACTTTACGATACTTCCTCGTATTTTGTAACTAAAATGGCCAGAGTGGATACCTTAATATAAACTATTTGATTTATGAAAAAATATGCAACTCTGAGAGGTTAAAAGGTATTTTTTATCTATTGCATTAGATCACTGAACAAGTTTCTGGTTTATAATTTGTAATGTTTCCTGATTCTCACAAAATTATAGTGTCGACAACGTTCCCCATTAAAAGGCTACGGAGAGTTGCAAAGCGAAAGAACATAACAAAAACTCGAGTTCTTAAAATAAGTTGCCATCGGAACATGCTGGGGTCCAGAATGAAAGAAAATAACAATCGCTGGCCGCTGTTCTCATTCTAATTCTACCGCTATTCAAACAAAGCAAGAGCTAAGATTAATCGTTGAAAGCGATATATTCTGTTTGACATATTTTAACACAACGTAGTCGTTGTTGTCACACGGCTGTTGAAATGTTGCTATTGTTTTGTTGTAATCTAATACAGTAACACAATGTTGTCGTTGTCGAGACATTAGTCATAGATGTTTCAAAAGATCAAAATATTGGGAATCCTATCTTCTTATAATCACGCTGGTGACATAATGCTTTCAAGAGTGAATAAATGATACTGTGTAGCATAAGCTAACTATAAGTGAGCAATGAGCTGAATATAATTACGTATAAAAAATGGACTCGGAACCCCCTTCCTCCTAATTTTCTAAAGTTATTGCTTTTGGTAGATCATATTAAAAATAAATTAAAACGCAAAATTTCGAACTTAAATTTCAAATGGTTGAGACTCAAGGTTTCAACAGATGCAAAATCTGATTAAATCCTGAAGAAAGTGAATGTTAATAAACACACACAGCATAGAGGTTGTTTCGAAACTTGTAATAGCGGGTTCTTTTATGGTGTCATGGAATCACGAGGGCTCATTTTTTTTAAATCATTTCTTTATTACAGGGCGACATAACATATATTTAACACTCATAAAATACATAAAGAAAACATAGAAAGGACATCACAGCCCTCCTACGAGCTTAACACTCATCAATGCGTCGTACGTCATCGGGGGTTTCTCCTTTTCTGACTCGGGCGCTGACAAGCTCTATATAACTCGAGGGCGTCAGTGCCTCACAAAACTAGTGGGCAAAAATTTAAAGGGTGATAGAAAACATGTGAACAAGCAAATTTCACAGTATAATGCGTAGGCGGAGAGCAAGCGGTGAACCGCTAGACGGCGTTGTAATGGAAAGCATAAAGAGATAGTTTTTCTTACCGAGTTCGAGTCTTGTAACCCAAGCTATTTAAATATATTTTCAGATTTCTCTATTTTTGAGAAAACCCTTTGATATTTTAAAAACACGTAAACATTTTTTAAAAAATATCTCAACTTAAATCAGACATATCGTACATCGCTAAAAATTGTTAAGAAAATATCTCAAACAAGTATCAGAGAAAAGAGTGTTACTAATGGTACTTTATGGCCTCATTTTTCCAACTTCAACTTTTTAATTTAACTTTTTATGCTTGACAGATTTTGCAAGACAAATTATTATTTTTTTAAAAAAAAAAAACTCTGTTAAAAATTTTAACTTAATAAAGAAAATAAATTATTTTTGACAGTGAAGTGATAGAACATGAAGCTTTTGGGATTACTCGTATTTACATGATATTAGAATAAAACATAAAGCAAAGAGTTAGCAACATGTTACTCATTATAACATTTTTAAAAACGAATATCATAGAAAAGGTTACGATCCCTATATTCAATTTTTTTAAGAAATACAATGCGTCGGAAATAATCTAGAATCAAACTGAATATTCAGAAAAAAATACATGAATTTACAGGAAAAATATATGTAAAAATAACTAATATTTTGAAAACAGCTAATTAGGCAAAGAAGCTATGGAGCAGAATTTGGTAAATATTTCCTTTCTCTTTCGTCTTTCTATACACATCTTAATTTTCATAAAATGTTATTATTAAGAACGAATAATTGAGCTTTTTCATCTTTTCTTAACAACCTATGTTCAAGAGATCATTATTTAATTAAAAATTCTAGAAAACATCTCACTTAATCAGGAATATCCAGGATAATTAAATTTAAGATGTTGATTCAAATAATTGTATAGATGAGAATAAGTATTTTTCTCGGAGGCTCTGTGTATTCTTGATTAAAAAATCAAGATTGTGAATATGAAAGCATATTATTTTGAAAAGTATTTAAGGTTTATTGAAGTACCTTTTTCATTTATCATGGAATGTATTGATTAATCACACCTCGCTCATAAAGTTCGTCATATTTAAGCAGGGGCAAAAATTTATCTCAAGTCCACAAAACTTATAATGGGTAAATGAGTATACATCATGCGTATGCGTATACATAAAATGGGTAAATGCGTATACATGTGTGTGTGTTTAGTTTTGTGAGTCAATAATAATTTTTAAATAACAGGTCAATTGAAAAGTCCCCGGCCTATCATAGTAAAACACATTTTTTTGGCAAAATTAGTTTTTTTTATTCAACATAATTCCCTTCAAGGGTGATACACTGATTATAGCGACCCTCCAACTTTTCGATACCATTTTTGTAGTACGATTTGTCCTTTGCTTCAAAATAAGCCTCAGTTTCGGCGATCACCTCTTCATTCGACGAAAATTTCTTCCCAGCGAGCATTCTTTTGAGATCTGAGAACAGGAAATAGTCGCTGGGGGCCAGATCTGGAGAATACGGTGGATGAAAAAGCCATTCGAAGCCCAATTCATGGATTTTTGCCATCGTTTTCACTGACTTTTTCGGCGATTTCGTCCTTCAAACGGTCCAATAACGCTATGTAATAGTCGCTGTTGATGGTCCTTCCTTTTTCAAGGTAGTCAATAAAAATTATTCCATGCGCATCCCAAAATACAGACGCCATAACCTTGCCAGCCGACTGTTGCGTTTTCCCACGCTTTGGAGCGGGTTCATCGTGTGCAGTCCACTCGGATGACTGTCGATTGGACTTCATAGTGAAATGATGGAGCCATGTTTCATCCATTGTCACATATCGACGCAAAAACTCGGGTTTATTACGCTTGATCATCTTCAAACACTGCTTCGAATCATCAACTCGTCGTTGTTTTTGGTGAGCTCGCGCGGCACCCACTTTGCACAGAGCTTTCTCATACCCAAATATTCGTGAATGATATGATGTACACGTTCAGTTGATATCTTTAGAGTGTCTGCTATTTCATTCAATTTCAATTTACGGTCATTCAAAATCATTTTGTAGATTTTCTTAATGTTTCCTTCGGTAACAACCTCTTTTGGGCGTCCACTGCGTTCACCGTCTTCGGTGCTCATTTCACCACGTCTAAACTTAGCATACCAATCCTTGATGGTTGATTTTCCTGAGGAAGTGTCCGGAAACTCGGCATCATGCCAAGTTTTTGCTTCAACTGTATTTTTTCCCTTCAAAAAGCAATATTTTATCAACACGCGAAATTCCTTTTTATCCATTTTTTTCACAATAACAAAAGTTGCTTTACTCAAAATGCTATAATTCACAAACTAATGATCCGACAGCTGTAAAATTTATACACGCATCTTTTGAGGGTTAGGGCTAACTAAAAAACATATGGATTTTATTCTAGTAGTGCCACTATGTGTCAGGCCGGAGACTTTTCAATTGACCTGTTACATACGTATTTTTTAAATATTTATTTGCATTAAGTTTTTGAGCTCGTGCACGCTAAAATAATATTCTGTATTATACCATGTATATTCATATAATAGTTCTAATATATTACAAAACTTTTCCTTGTTTTAGTGTTTTAGTTAACAAGATAAAGTAGAAGTACTTCATTTCATTACTCCGAATTCTTTTAGAATTTTATAATAAACAAAATGCATTTCCCCTGTACCTTTTAATGTATGTATTTTCAATGTAAACCATATTTAGGAACTAATTTTGTGCATAATCAGTGAAACCTTTTATCCACATTACCTATACATTTGTTATGGATATGTAAATGCTAAAATTCCAAGTCTGTAACATAACTTTGCTTTGAAAAAAATATTTTTAAAGTTTTCTGTAGTGGTGCTTTTAGATTTAATCTTACTCAAGAAAATTAAGTTTTTATAACAATCTTTGATTTTATATTTCACTTTAAACTGATTTTCTGAAATGGAACTAAGAATTAAGTTTTAAATTTAAGTTATTTTTAAAAAAATAATTATAAAATGATTAAGATTTTTATAAGGGATAAATTTTAAAATACTTTGTCTACACAGTTTTTTTGGATAATGAATTTTTACTGAAAATATTTCAGAACTTCAAATTAATCTGAAATTTTTCTTTAAGCGTCTTATTTTATGTACAGTATAAAGCAACCCACTTTAGTTTTATTTTTATTTATCATAAAAATGGAAAGTACAAGCAAACATTGAATCAAATTATATGTTCTCCTTCTTTTCTAGGACATAAATAGAATACATATAGAAGAAATTTATTTTATTCGGAAATTAATAAAAGCTTTGAAAATCACAGAATCGATATCTTTAATACTGTACAAAAATATGCGTCATAAAAAGAAATACACGAATCTTTGCATTGACTTTGGTAAAAGAAAACAGTTTGTATATTCAAAAGGAGTAAGCACATTTACGAATTGTTTCAAAAACAAGGTTTTTCGTTTTCAAAAGATTAATTATTAACTTTGCACTTAACCCCTTAACTGTGACATATATTTCAGAAAAATGGACCAAAAATGGAAAACTTTTTTGACTGTTTAATTTTGTTCTTTATGTTATTATAAAGGTTAGGAAATGGTTTTTTATTACAAAAATAAAATTTTAAATATACCTATTAATTAAAAATTAATTAATTAATTAAGATTAATACCTAATTAATTAAAAATACCGAAACTATACTCCACATTGGTGTCTGAATCGTACATTGCGAAAAAAGAAAATTATTTTCAAAAAAACTCACTAAAAAGCAACCAAAACTAAACGAGAAAGCGAAACTCTGCCTTTGTTTATCAATCCAAATGTGTCTTTGTTTATCTGACAGCACCCACACTTTCCCTCCCTCGACCGAAGTCGTAATCGGTGAAAAACTAGAACCACTAATATCATCTATTAAGATAATAGTGAATGAAGTATCCTAAAGTAGAAACAAACTCAGCTCGGACTTCACAAAATAGAAACGTTAATTTTTCTCCTGCCCGAAGTCAGTTCGGGCATCACAAATTCTGCACGTAGTAGTTGCCCGAACTGGATTCGGGTGACACTGGCAAGGGGTTAAAGACGACATGAGGACTTTTGGTAACAGACCATGTAATTTTGAATCATGATCAAGTGATGAAGATGACATCCACTCTTTAAGTTTTCACACCGCATCCACATGTGGACTTTAGTGGCATTAAGAATCGAACTCCCGACAACGTCGAACGAATGACTCGAAACAACACCAGACACGGGCTTGCGAGCATAACCTCTCGGTTACCACAACCCTGTTCTTGTAACAACAGAAATAAAACAACAAAAATTATTCAAATTTTACAAAAACCAAAAATTTTTTCACCTTTCATCTATGACGCTACTTTGCAATTCTGGACGAAATTCACTCAACCATCAATAGATGGAATGAAACTGAGTCTACTAAATCATTACTAAAGAAATGTATAAGAATTTTTCGAAAATGTCTGAAACCCACTCGCGTAGCTTAAGGAATCAAAATATTTCAACAAAAAAAACTCTTAAGTTAATTTTATTTCTTAGAAATTACAAAATTTTAAGAACTCGAAATAAAATTGATCATATTGATAGTCTACCTTAGCTTATATATTTTAAGATGAAAAGTAATTTTTTGTGTATATAGAATCTTATTAGAAAGGAATTTCTTCATGATAAAACTGCGAGTCATACATTAAAATAATTTTGAATTTGATCCATCATACCAATCGGCTACAGACTTCTAAAGCTAGTATAATTCTAGAACAACAAGAAATCTTGATGAAATCTAACACACTAAAAACAGATAACGGCCAAATGATTGTTTTATGACACCTCAACTAGATATCAAGGATGTTAAGAATAAAACTTGTATTATTCTCCCCCCCCCCCCAAGTCAATTGTAACTTAAATCCCGACAGTCAAAATTAAAATCAAAATGCGAATCAAAATTAATTTTGTGTATATTCAATCATGCTTATTAGATGGTTTTGAAGTGAAAAAAATTCAAGAAATAATAGTAAAAGTGTTTTTATCTGTAAATCTTAACCAATTGTTTTAATCGATCTATCCTACATGTCTGACACTGGCTCTCAATCTTGCGTTAAGAAACGTTTTAAAAAGAACCCAGTGTATTATTCTTTCAACTCCCCTGAACTTCTAACGTTCTACACGTATTATTACTTTTCAATACATGCCACGCTTAAATTTTTATCCATTATAAATTGACTCTTCATACAATGACTTTAATAAATTGATCACACCACATTGATTAATTATTCACACACACACATACACTTACGATAAATTTTCCTTTTTCCTAAAAGTCAGAATTACTCTTTTAAACCAACTAACAATGATTTGATAATTAATTATTTATTGTCCTGCTTGGCACCGAAATTCATTGAATTTCAACCCAAAACTTCTAAAAGCAATTTAAATATTTAATTGCTTTTTTAACTCCCGCGACCCTATCTTCAAATAATCGAAAGTTCGTGAAATTTCTTCCGAATTTTCACGAATGCAATAGAAGTCGATTATTCTCTCCCAAGAGAGATAGATTCCCTTTCTTTTTTTCCAAACAATACTGCACCATTATTACCTGATTATACAGGACATGAATACAGCTCCAATCTGCCTCTATCTCTCTTTTACCCGATATACAAAATGAAAAGAAACCAATGTATAGACTGCTAGGTTTACCGATTGGAAATCAATAAAACCTCTTAGAAAAGGGTAAATTACAGCTCGGGGGATCCTTCAATCATGGTTGAAACCCTCTTGGAAAGGGAAAATGGGATGTATCAGTATTTTGAATGCTTGTATGAAAAACTGGGCTCAAAACTATTAGAAAACCAACCAGTTTTATAAAACCGGCGCTTCTTTCAGTAAAGTGTTCGGTTATTTTTCATTGTAAATCTACTGACATATATAAAAGATTTATATTGGTAAATAGTTACCGTATATTTAAGAGAGAGAACCAACGCGTAGAGTTTTTCTTCAGTATAAATATATTGACATTCTATAAAGTGAAATTTATATTTGGTGTAGAGTTACTGTATATTTCAGAGATGAATCTATTATACTAATCCAATAATGCTTTTTGTGAAAAATTGTGTGTTTCTTAATTTTTATCTATAAGATACCGAAGAGAGATACATAAAAAGTCAGTCCTGTTATATCATTCTTTGATGTTCCCCGTCACGCGGAGGCCGTGCTGGCCTAGTGGTCATGGTCGCGGACTTGTTTGTCGAGTCGTGGATTCGAGTCTTGATGCTACAAAAGACTCACCGTGTAGCCGGGACTAATGCACGTTAAATTAATCTCTCGATGCTCAAAGTCCTCTCATTGGCTTAATGTGGAAGTTAGAGAGGGAGGTGTCAGCTCAGGTATCGTCCTCGTCACTTGATAAAGGTTCAAAATTATGAGTTCCATCGCCAGAAGCCCTCGTGTTGCTTCTAGTGCGACGTTAATCAAACCAATTAATCAATCAACCCTGTCACGCGTTCATCTCTCTCTTTTTCAGGCTACATATATAAGAATATATTCATTCTTATAAAATAAGAATATATTCATTCTTATAAAATAAGAATATATTCATTCTTAT
>BMAW01038974.1:116965-145088 GCA_019974015.1 Nephila pilipes
ATAAGAATATATTCATTCTTATAAAATAAGAATATATTCATTCTTATTTTTCGACAATTACAAAGTTTAGGTTTAACAAATAATCTGGATAGTTAAGATTTCACTATGAATGATTTTTTTTTCTTTTCATTTTCGTAAGCCATGCCACTAAAAAATTCAACTCTATGAATTTCAACTAGGCCTCACAGCTAATTATTTAGTGAAAAATCTTCGAAACAAGTTATTGTACTTTTTGATGCATTTCCTTATTCTGGCTGCCTTTCTTGAAGAACTAAAACATCAGGGGGCAACCTCAAAAGAATATGCATCGAGATATTCATGGGTGGTCAGAAAAAATTCGAATTTCGAATCTTTTGAACCAACTACGCTTAAGAACCTCAATAACAATGAAATTGAGATTCTTTATGCATAAATCATTCACCAAAAATAACCTTAATCTAAACATTTCATCAAGTATCTCAATAAAATGTTAATTGAAAATTCATCGAAATAAGCAAAATTGCATTTTGATGCAATTGTGTTCACCCTCCTGAAGATACGTCTCGCTTCTTTTCCTGAAGAAATAAACCAACGGGTGGTAACGACGAGGATGATATGTATCCAGATCTTAGTGGGCGGCAGAAAGAAGAGATGCCTTCGCTGAAACAGACAAAGTAATTCCAGGGATTTGCCGCTTTTTCTTTCGGAACTGAGACATCCTTTGAAAGAAAAAAAAAAAAGGCAAAAGAAATTGAAAAACAAGACAAAGAAACAAGTGTCACGGGGGTTTCTAAAAAGCTTTCTGGAAGCGGGGGGGACTGCGAAAACCAAGAATCGCGTCACGTTTCTGATGAGCTAAATTGCAACTATTGTCTCGGATGAAGTTTACGCCCAGCGATGACAATTTTGTGTTCATTAGACTGAAAAGCTGCCTCGAATCACGGTTTTCTAATAAGAACTCCAAAGGTTCTAATATACTTGTTAGGGCTCGGGGAAAAAAGAATTTGTGTTGTTTCTAAGGGGTACAAGCCCGATATTCTTTGGGTTGTTCTTTTTTTATTCAGAGGAAAAGTACAGTTATTTCGATAAAATACCTACAGTAACTGGATACTTTTTTACTGTTTTTCCTAATCATTGTAACAGTATTGTAAGAAAAATGTTACCATTCGTATTATGTAGATTATTATATTTGAAACAACAGTTCTTTCTCAAACTTTTAAATATTTAAACACATTTTTCCTGATTAATTTTTATCACGCTCCCTTTCCAGTTATTTCTTAAAGCCTTGATATTATTTCTACGTAGTATTTTTTACATTAATATTTGTTTTTAGTATGTTTGTTTTGAGTATGATTTTAAATGTTAATATTTTTTTCAGTGCTTTAGATATATTTGAGCCTCTATAAGAGGCTCAACTATATCGAAAAATACATCTCTTTATAAGAGATACATCCTACTTATTAATAATCAAGTGCTTAAGGAATTAAACATAAAAGAAATTCTTATACTTCACAATCTACTTCTTACTTGTTTATATAATTATGTATATTTATGATTTATCCCTGCTTACACTGTGGCTGCGGTAGCCTAGTGGTTATGGTTTCAGATTCGTGTCCAGTGGTTTTCGTAGAGTCATGGGTGTGAGCCTAGAAGCCTCTGAAGACCTTCTGTGCAGCCGGGGCTGATGTACGTTAAACCTACAGAAGCCCAAAGTCCTCCTCTGGCATGGTGTGGAAGTTAGGAGATGGGTGCCAGTTCAGGTGTCATTCTTGTCACTTGACTGAGGCTCAAAATTATGAGGCCCGTCGCGAAAAGCCCTCGTGTTGTTTCTCAGATCGACTTTCATAAGCAATTTCAATCACATTCACAATTTTGGCATATCAGTATATATCAAAATTTACTTATTCATTTATTTTTTTAAGTACTCAGTCGCATAAATCCCGTTAAACTTTAAGTTTCTTTCCGCCAAAATACCTGTGAAATAATTCCATTTTTAATTTTTTTTCACATCATGGTGATAGATTTACGCCAAAATATTAATGTTTAAGTCATGAAAAACGCTTTGTACATAGTTCAACTTTACTCTAACATCTCAAAATCAATAGATGGTTCTTGGTTCAAAAGACAAGCTTTAAATTTGTAAAGCTTACAATATAATTCTTATCATATAATTTATTTCTGAAACTAAAGGAGTTGGATTAATCTCAGTCACTAATCGATGCACTTAAAAAATTGTTTCTTTTAGCTATTCAGTAATTTTTGCCTGAAGCTAACAGTCTTTTGTTCGAGTATTGTCTCTGTTCTTTATTTTAATTACGAGTTTGCATTTACATTTTTAATAAACAGATGAATTAGTTTTCTAGGTCAGTTTTTACTAACTTTTTAAATAAAACCTTTTAATGCAGCAGATTAATTCTGTAAAAAATGACTTTTCCTTTTATCTATCATTTTATATATATATGCGAGGGATGTTTTAAAAGTAAATTTCGTCATTTTTTTCACAAGGAAAATTTATGGCATAAAAAAATAAACCATGTTATTAGGAACTATACACCTTGCACTATTTTTCGACATAGTCGCAATTGACATGAGACATTTGTCACAGCTTGCAATTATTTTGAAGAGACCACACTGGAAAAACTCGGTGCTCAGCGTTACAATGAATTGTCGAACAGTCTGCTCCACCACAGTATTGTTTTGGATGAAACTGAGCCGGACCAGTAAGTAGTGTGGACTCCATGTCTGACACCGTTATGCGTGTATCCGTTAACATCATGTCCTGTACTCTTATCAATGCTGTTTTCATTCGTGGATATGGAGGAACGCTCTTCTCGATCTTCATCTTCCACACTCTGCCTTCCTTCACTGAACATGCAATACCATCACCCAATCATATGACGAGGACGTGACCTGTTCACCTTACATGGTCTGTCGGCGTTCATGGATGACTAGTCCCCCGCCCTCATTCATATCGGATAACAGCGCACACTTCCATTGCCAACAACGTTGTCAGTCACATCTCGGGCACTCTGGTCCGCTACTACCCTCTTTTCTTCTTCGCTCATGCGTCATTCCTCCTCCACTGACGCTACTTCCGTCGTTGAGCTAGCAATATGTGGGCTTTTATGGTGGTTGTTTGTTTCATCCAGTGTACCATGTTCTATTTCAAAAAATTGAAGAAACTTACTTTCGGAACATCCCTTGTAAAAATATATGATATATTTAGAGGCCTAAATAGAGTCCAGTGGTTTGTCGGAGTCGAGGGGTCTTGGTCGTATCGCAGAATTCCATGGTGATTTTGATTTATGTTACTAGTCGACAGATGAAGCAATGTTTTGAATTATTCTGTTTACTTAAGGATAGATGAAGGAATGATATTTACTGAGTTTTTATACACACGTGATTTTGATTTTAGGAACTAGCTCGTCAAAGATGGCGGATGGCAGCCTATATTTGTAACATAATATTGCAGGGCGTAGAAACGCGCTGACGTTTGAAGTGGAACAGTTCAATCGATTACATCAGTAGGTGGGGAAGAGAAGAGCTAAGCTGCTGAGAACGATGTACTCTGAGGTTTTGTTCTAATAAAGAGGGTGCTGCATGAGGTAGTTCATGGTGCTGATTTACGGTGCCATCTACCAAGCAAATGAGAAACTAGTTTTCCAAAAAAATTTAAAATATAATTCATAAATTGATAATTAGTCGGAAAATCCTACACACACACACACACGTGTGTGTGTGTGTGTGTGTGTGTGTGTGTGTGTGTGTGTGTGTGTGTGTGTGTGTGTGTGTGTGTGTGTGTGTGTAAAAGAGAGGGAAGGAATTAATTTTTTCCATAAATTGATTATTAAAGCTACATACTATGATGTTGACTTTAAATCTCGTATCTCTAAGTCCCGTACATGTGATGACGAGGATGATATCTAAGTAGATATCTCACTCACATATCCTCCACATCGTACAAAGAGGAAAACTTAGAAGTCTAGTTGAATTTAATATGCAGCTCTGTGATTGTGAGTGGTTGTTTATAAACTTCACATTGAGAAACAAACACGAGGGTTATTGGTGACGGACTCAGAATATTCAACCTCCGTCAAATGACGAGGATGACATCTGAGCTGGCACTTCCTTACCCAAATATCCATACCACGCCAACGGAAGGACTTGAGACCTCTACCAGATTAAATGTGAATCATCCCCGCTACACGCAGGTCTTTAGTGGCATCAGGGCTCAAACCCACGACTCAAAGAAAACAAAGCCGGTCGCAAATCTGCGACCATAATCTGCGCAAATCTGCGACCATAATCTGCGCAAATCTGCGACCACTAGACTACCACGGTCATTAATATACCGCTGTACTCCATAAAAAATTAAGGAGTTTTGACTGCTAATTTAATAAACTCTTACATTTCTAAAATCAATGAATAGAGAAGAATCGTTTTAATTTATGTAGCGCTTGTTTTCCTAGCTACTCTAGAATAAGATTAACTAAGCTGAAATTCAAATTTATTGTCTATTCGGATTTACGTAGCAATCATTTTGTGGTATTTCTGAAAACGGTCGCTCCTAAAAAGGCAACATAAACTTTGCTGTCCTCAGAGATGTAGATGGCTCGATCTTTTGACAGCCTTCGACGTCAAAAGATATCACGATCACTTCTGTAAACAGGTGTTCGAAAAGATGGTTGGCACAACTGTTAAAATATAAGTAAATATCAATGACTTTTTCAAAAAGTTTCATTTTATGCTTCAGAAAACTGGATTCTATCAAATAAGAGAGCTTTTTCACACAGCGCCATCTGGCGAAAAGTTTCTTAACAATTTTTTCCAATAAATGGCTAAGGCTGTTTTTAAAAGTACTTGTTTTACTTTTTATTTTCTCACCTTGAAAGTTTTTATTTTTTAAATTGGGACATTTATTTCCCTACAACTCGGGTTATTTCTTTCATTTACCAAATTTGATCAAATTCACAACGAAAATTAAACAGAATATTTAGAGCCCATTTCTCACTGTTTATTAACAAATATTTTAACTTAATCGAAATGATGATTATTTAGCTCTTCAATTAAATACTTTCTTGCTCGCATCATTGAATTCAAACACAATTCCAATATCCATCTTAAAACAACTAATTTCTGCATGTCCTTTTGAATAAAAGAAAAATTACGAAATGATACCTAAACGCTGATTATTCACGCTTACGTTATTTTCTCTTACGAAAGAATCCCTTTTATGTAAGTATATACTCACGCATACAAATAGTGTACAATTCATTTCATGCAAATGTTAAATTAATGAAGTATGTAGTGATTTCTTCATAAAAAAAAAAAGAGCTCAACTGATAAAAGAGCACTGCAAATAAAAATATCCTTTGAAGAGGAAGAAAAAGTAATCGTCTCTTCGAAACAAATATGTCCTCCTTCATCAGTTTGGTATTTCTTAGTTCCTCCTCAGCGATGCAAAAACGTCCTCCGCTCCCCATATTCGTATTTCGGGGATTAATATCCGGTCTTCTGTTGTGCTGGTGTATGTACCTAACTCTTGACAAGTCAGTCGATTGGACAAAGCATTCATCTCTTTTGAACAGACGTTTTTTCCCTCATCTTTTCCCCAATATGTAGGTTCACTGCCGATAAAAATTAGAAACTGAAGTAATCCCAGGAAAAGTTCAAATCAATATCTCTTACATCTTCTCACATTGGTCTCTCGTCTGAATAATGACACTTTATGAATTCGCGGTAAATGTTTCTTTTGTTCCATTTTTATAGCGAATGGTATTAACATTTTTTTTAAATGAGGGGATGTTATGCATGCTATAAGGTCTTTTAGATTTAGATAATAGGGATGATTTTATATCCAGTGAATAATTTTAAAAAACTTAGAATTAATATTAAATTATTATTATGACTCGTCTTAATTCTGATAAAAAAAACTTAACTAGAATATTAAAATTTATCATGGATTCATTTTAAGAACTTCATCTAATGTTAAAAACCAGACACTAACTCGGAACTTATTTCAAGGTTGAAAATAAGATCTCTTATAGTTGTAATTAGGAATTACAATATCAGAGTACACAACCTGTGTATCAGTTTACCAGGTAATTGAGAATTTTAACCTCAAATTATTGCCGGTAATACTACGTTGTTTTTACCGGTAATTCAGTAAATATTTCGTATATAACTATTATACACATTTGCTTCGATATCTGCAATTACGTTATTCATGAAAAAGAAATCAAACTTATTGATTAAAACAAAAACAGAAATAGATCGTAAAAATCCGCTTCTGGCGCACAGAAAAAATATTAACAATATCATTAAAAAAGAGCAGGAGTATATAAAAAGGAAAATATAAGATGGAAGGAACATTCAAATATTGAACATAATTTTTTTAAATAATTATTAAACTAACAAGAAAACGTACAATCTGAAAAAGCTCTTTCTACTGCAGGATTATTTTGAATACATTTGTAACGTGCCTATTTTTAAAACATGTGCTGACAAATATTACGTATTGAAATATATGTTTTAGGCTTATTTTCCTCGCGAAAAAAAACTTCATGTGCAAGTATTACTTATAATTTGTAATAAAATCGCTAAATTTTATTTATATTATTTATGCTCAGAACACAATTTATTTTGATATATTTTATAACAGTATAAAAATATTAAATGGCATATCTTAATGTTAAAACTTTTTTTATTTTATATTGACAGTTTTAAGAATTCCCGGTAGTTTATCGGTACACCGGTTTTGCTTGAAAATTTTACTGAGTTACCGGTAATAGAAAAATTCGGTAAATGTTCCCATGAACATATTATAAGGGTATGTAGTTATAACATGCATATCCTTATAATAAATTCATGTAGTTATAATATATATATATATCCTTATAATATATTGAAATATTCATAAAATACACTACCTTTATAATATATTCATGTAGTGTTACAGCATATATATACTAATATAAAATGTTTATGTGGATAACGCATACAAATATCGTATCCTTAAAATTTAGAAATATTTATTAGTATTAAATTTTTCACTTAAGCATCTAAAGCAAAATTTCTGTTAGCAATAAAGTATGGGAGACAAAATATAAAATGTATCAACTACAGGCAAAAATAGGCGAATCAAAATGAATTTAGAAGTAAAAATATATGCCGCTCTCATTGCTCGTATATTAATAAATAAAAATATGAGCTTTAATATGGAGGCATTCTTTAATTAAGAAAGTTTTTATAATTTAGGTCCTAATCATTAACACACACATTAAGCGAAAACACGAGGATTAATGAAGGATAATTAAGAGACGCTTAAGCTTTAAATAAGAAATTTTCATTATAATTCTAAGCCTAGTCGTAAATTTCTCAAAATTTCTTACTTTCGATTCACAAATCAAGTGAAGATAAATGACTGTTTCATTAACGGAATCCAGATAAAGTAACGGAAATTGTATAAATGTGAAGCTCTTTTTTAAATTCCTACTATTAGTTCACACTCTCCCTATATATATTTATATAACTTGTTCATATTTTCAATCGTTAATAAAATACTTTTTATTCATCCACTCAAGTTAAAATACGTTTTTGTTAAACTTTTAATGGATGATACTTAATGTTAATACAACTTTTTCTAATGTTAATTCATTAATTAAATTTAATTGGTGAAAATACAGTTTAGCCCAACCACTTGGTGTGATTTCAAAAATTGCCAAACTTGGCGATTTTTTTGGCTGAACGTTAAGTCCGCGAAGCGGATCTGGGTAGCCACATTTGACAAAATACTGCCAAATAATTCCTGTTGCCAAGGATGGTTGGGCTAATCTGCATTCCAACCATTTAATTTACCGGATGAATTAAGAAACAAGCCAATGCTTCTACTATGTCATTTGTCTTGAAATGGCAAAGTTGGTAGAGCGTCGGCGTATAATCTTCATGCATTCGGATCGAATATTGTTGAAGCATAAAGTTTTTTTATTTGATTTTCAAATAACTAATTTCAGTTTTATATTGGAGAAAAAAAATTTCTCTTATATAAGATATTTAGCAGGATAAAAATTTAGGAATAAATACCGTCAGTGATGAAGAGTGTAGATAGCTGGAAAAAAGTTTCGTTTGCCACTTAATATTGTGATTCTGTCATATGTATATACATATTTATATTAATTGTAATTATTTAAAAAAAAATAACTAAAATAAAAATTTCTTTGTTGACTTAAGTAGGAATTGACTTTAAAAATTTTCTTTATATTATTTGTTTAAATTAAGAAACCAGGGACATTGATTAAGTGAATCTAATCATGATTAAAACAAAAATTTAATATAATATAAAGTACCACGCTTGAAAAACAGATTTAATTAGTTATTATGTAAAAGTAGTAAATAAATTTTCATTTATATTGTTGACTAAAAAGGCTGTAACGGAAATACAGATAACTATTTATTATTTCTAATAATATATATTGTTTAAAAAAGGTATATACGAGTATTACATGTTAAGCGAAAGAAAGCTCTGGGGTACTGGTAGCCTAGTGGTTTTGGTCGAGATCTCATGACAGACGTTGCTTCCATTGAGTCGTGTTTTCGAGCCCTGATTCCTTTAAACACCCTTCGTGTAGCGGGATTGATGCACGTATAATCTGATGTGGCACAAAGACCTCACGTTGTTGAAGTGGGGAACTTAAGGAAGTAGGTCGTCAGCTCAGATGTCATCTTCGTCAAACCTAGCTCAAATTTATGAGGTTTAGTTCAGTTTAGTTTTCATTAACGTCGCACTAGAAGCAACACGAGGGCTATTGGCGACGGACCTCGTAATTTTGAGTCTCGATCAAGTGACGAGGACGACACCTGAGCTGGCATCCCCCCCTCTCCTAACTTCCACACCCTACTTACTGGAAAACTTTGTGCCCCAACAGATTTAACGTGCATCAGCCCCGGCTACACGGTGGGTCTTTGGTAGCCAAGGATCGAACCCGCGATTGAACGAAAACCACCGATCACGAATCCGAAACCATGACTACTAGGCTACCGCGGCCACTCAAATTTATGAGGAGTATTGCCAATTTCCATTTTGTTACTTATCAGCGAGAAGTTAACAAACTATCAGCAATCAACCTCGAGAAGACTTTAAAACTCAGTTAGAAATAAAGGATGCAAACTCTCATCATGGGATAAAGTCTTTGTTGTTTCACATCACTCCAAACTGAATCAATCAATCAAACAGTGCTCATCATTCTGTAAGACAATTTTTAGTAGAATAGAGACTCTAATCTGCAACCTTACGACTACGAATCAGTGAACCTGATAATTTCTGCATTTATTTATGCATTTGAATATTCGTATACTTTCATACATTTTGTGACTATTTTGTCTTTTTTTTTTAATTGAATCTCCATTTCTTTTAATATGACATTTAACACATATACGTTGCTTTCATCCTCAACAAATATTATTCCTACTTGTGCTTGGCACAATATATTCCATAAGAATTCAGTGTCTTTTGATTGTTTTAATTGATTGTTTTCTAACGCTATACTTAAAAGCAACACGATGGCTATTGCCAAAGGAGCTCGTAATTTTGAATCGTGGTCAAATGACGAGAGCGACACCTAAACTGGCATCTCCCTTTTCTAACTTCCACACCCCACCTAGGGAGGACTTGGCTCCTCGACGGGTTTAATTGTCATTAGCCACATTACACGGCAGATCTTAATTGGCCTCAGAACTCGAACCCACGACTCGATGGAAACAATTTCCATCGCGAGTTCGCGACTATGACCACTAGGGTACCGCTGCAATGATGATTCGATGTCATAAATTCTACACAACTGCTTAAAAATTAGCATCTTTTGCTAGTTGAAGCAACAATTTTAAAACGTCCAGTTAAGATGGCAACACTCTGCGGCTGGAATCTCATTCCTCAAGCGGAAGCTTGGGGATAATAAACTTTCTTGCTCTATATCCCGTAAAACCAATCAATCAAGATTCCACGTCTCACAATGCCAAGACCACAGTAGCCAAGTGGTTAGGGTTTCGAGTACTTGACCAGTGCTATTTCAGTCGAGTGGTAGGTCCGAGACCTGTTTCCATTGAACACCCGTCGTGTAGTGGGCCTGGTGCGTGTAAATGTGTCCAGACTAGCAATTTGCACTTTAGGTTGGTGTGGAAATTAGGAGAGGGAGTGCCACCTCAGGTATCGTCCTCGTCATTTGATAGCGGTTCAAAAGTATAAAGTCCCCCGACAATAATCCGCGCGTTGTTTCTATGTGCAACGTTAATTAAACAATCAATCAGTCAATCTGATAAACAGCTGAAACACTACCACCAGGCAACCGTGTCTTTAAACATGAAAGATTTAATTTAGAGAAATACAACTAGTCCAAATAATAATTGCAAATTTTTTAAGTATATTATTTTAATTGATTGATTATATCACTTAATATTCAATCTTATTAAAACATAACTTAATACAACGAAGCATAAGGAATATTTTTGCCGAGTATTTAAAATCTCTAAGCATGATAAAGATTAACTACATAAGAAAAAATTATATTTGCTAAGAGATCGAATCATAAACATCTGTTGTCAAATTAAAGTTCCCTTAATTTTCCATCAATCTTAGTAAAACATAAAATTAAAAGAAATATCTTGAACTAGCAAAAGTCTATCGCAGCTTTGAGAGCATTCAATCAATAAAAAATAATTTCCGTAATGAAAATATCGTATCTCATACTGTTCACTCATACGTTAGCCCGTTAGCATTTAAAACTACTATTTAAAAAAAAAACTTATAAAACATAAATAACGATTAACAAACCACATTGAGAATACTAGATCAAGGATAGTTATAAATTTTAAGAAACGCTCGAAATAATCTCTCAGTTTTAATTTAATAATTTGAATTTTTCAACTGCTCTTTAAGTTTATAGATTATTATGAGACGCGAATATATATATATAAATTGCCTTGGTTTGAAATAAACGTTGATGTAGAGCTTCTCAGGAAATATTTTCGATGAACTGCGTAATTTTAAGCCGTGGTCAAAGACCCGTCTGGGGCTGATGCACATTAAATCTGTCGGGGCCCAAAGTCCTCACGATGGCGGGGTGTGGATATTTGGAGAGGGAAATGGTAGCTCAGATGTCGTCCTCGTCACTTGATCGAGGCTCAAAATTACGAGGTCCGGCGCCAATAACCACATTACACATCAATATCCATAACCCGTTGGCGAGATGTGGAAGTTAGGATAGGGGGTGCTAGCTCAAGTATCGTCCTCGTCACTTGACCGTCGGCAATAAAAACGAAACAAACTCGAGGACAAACCGAGGTCAAGTGACGTGGATGCACTCGAACTGAAACCTCAATCATCCAACTTTAAAGCCCGTTCTATTATATTTTATCAACCCTTAAAAGCTATCTAAAAATCCCTTTAACGGTATCATGGATGTAATTTCTCTCTCTATCACCGCACAGCGAATGAATTTTACTTTATAAATTTAAACCCCATGTCATTATTTAATCTGTGGTCGCGAAGTCTCGCCGTGTAACCGGGGCTGATGAGGTAAAATCTGTCGAGGCTCCAAAGTCCATGGCGTAGTGTGGAAGTTAGTAGAGGAGCTCCAGCTCAGATGTCATCCTCGTCATTTGACCGAGGTTCAGAATTACGAAGTCAATCACCATTAGCCCTCGCGTTGCTTCTAGCGCGACGTTAATAAAACCAAACTAATCTTAATATAATAATTGAAACTTGATGATACTCCCTCGTATACTACGCAGTGAGTGAATGTAAAGGTTATTGGCTCAAGATCCAAATGGGGCTATGCTGCTCCAAACAAGATTTAACTGTGGTCTAGACGTGAAGAAATTGAGAAAAAGACAAAAATTGGTTGACAAGAAAGAGGGTCGAAAATAGAGAAGGATCGCTAGGGTAACCCGGGGGGGGATGACCCGTGTTTACCAAAGACAGTAAACTCCATAGGAAAGAAAAAGATCACGAGGGTGCCTCGGAATCATGATGCCTATATTTACCTGAAGAAGGCACGTCCTTGAGGTCCCCTGATATTATCCCCAAAGGCAGAGTGCCCGACTATACCCCCAGACACTGGGTACCCATTTTAGTCGCCTCTTACGACATACATGAGATACAGTGGGACTATTCTGTCATATCCGGTCATTCCGTGGGTTTCGTAAACTACGTAATAGATATGATATACATACACTGATAGAAATTCCGGAATGATCAGCTGTATCATGTTAATAATGCTGAATGTTTTTTGCCAATTGAACTTATAATGAAAATATTTTGAAAACAAAAATATCCATTCACTTAAAAGATCTAACGTCGTTGGTAATCGAGTGAACTAATCAAAGCTTTTTAGAACAAGCACGTTTAACGTCTCCTTCATTAATTTTTCTGTGACCACGGTAGCGGCCGGGGCTTCCGTTGAGTCGTGGTTTTTAGCTTTCGTGCCACCAAAGACCCACCATGTAGCCGGGACTGATGCACGTTAAATCTGACGTGGCTCAAAGTAATCCCTTTGGCTTCGTGTGGAAGCTAGGAGGGGGAGGTGACAACTCAGGTGTCGTCCTCGTCACTTGACCGTGGTTCAAAATTATGAGGTCCATCGCCAATAGCCCTCGTGTTGCTTTTAGGGCGATGTTAATAAAACCAACCAACCATTATTTAATTTATAAGCCTTTCTACGAATTGGATTTGCTGAGTAAGCTCGTCCTCATCGGATCTGGAAATTATTACATGAACGATTACTGGAGCAGATGATAAGCCCTTATTCATCACTTAAAATTTCAGCGGCTTCTTCCATGTCATTATTAACCAAATCTACATGATCATCTCCACATAATTATCATCTACATTGTCTTCATTATCGCTTATATATATATATATATACTAGCTGATACCCGCCTGCTTCGCTGGACAGACCATAATATAATATTTTGGAACCTAAACATAAAATATCAAGAAAATTTTCAATTTTTAAAACGTTAATGATAATCTAAATTTAAATTTTAAGAAATTGATTGTCTGTAATAATGGTTATCCACGACTTTCAACTTTCAAATATAAAAGAAAAAATCAAAAAAATAGTAAAAAGTCATTATATAATACATAATATGGATAAAATTCATTCCACCGTATACATGTTACCCATAGTATTGCCAAAGATGCAACCTTTTGTCAGAAAATTCATCATGTGCTTAGCTTTCATATGAAATACCCTCTCAATGGCATCGTGTCTATCATAAGATTTAAATCCTTTCCTCAAGACATCTTTGATTTCTGACCATTCAGGATTTCAAGTGATTGCAATCCTTAAAAAAATAAGTCGTGCAAGTCGAGACGTCCAAAATATCTTACGTATGTCATAGCCTCTTCACTTCGTTCATGCATATAGCGAGGTCCTCCAGTAAACGAAGATTGTCTAGCGTGTGCGCTACTCCGTAAGAAATCGCCATTTTAGCATTTTTCAAAATCCCGCTCAGTTTTGGAGCTAAACTACACTTTCACCAACCGTAGGATTCCAAACTTATTTATTTCTATCTCTAAATCTGTACGATTCCTAATTTCGACTTGCACGAAATTTCACATAAAGAGCCCCTTCGCCAAAATCTTGCTAATTCTCCAGCAGCGCTTCAATATTAAATTATTTGGTACTTTTCCATTTCGCACGCGCAAATCTCACCAAGTAAACTTAACTGGTGACAATACACAGTATACATAGAAAATATATATATATTCCGTTTGGCGTCGGTCATATGATTTTTGGCGATAAAGTCGCCAAAATTTACATAACCGATGGATAAGTGTAGATTAACGGATGAAAATTACATTTCGGATAAGACTTCCGTAAAATCCGTTCTTAGTAAGCGTCTACATCGCAAAATGAGTAACTATGCTAAATTTCAAATCAATTGGTTTTATAGTTTTAGAGATCTCGTGATGAGTCAGTCAGTGGTATTTCGCTTTATATATATTATTCACTTTATATATATTTTTTTAAAATTTATACTACGGTATCGTGGATAAAATATCACCCCAAAATCAGTTTTTTTTTTTTTTTTTTTTTTTTTTTTTTTTTGTTCAGCTAACAAATTACATAAAAATTAATTTATTTTATGTAGTAGCAGTATCTCTACTGACGCCATAAATTATTTCAGAAAGTAATCAGTATCACCAGTAATTAATAATATATATTGAAGTAACAATTTACATGTGATGATTTTTCACTAATGAATCCTTTTGTGGGCTAAGCGAGAATTAGCGACCATTATTCCGCAAGGGAGTTTTTGATGGACTTAAGACTCGAACCCAAGACTCAACTTAAACCATCGCCGGTCACGAAGCTCGTTGCATCAAACAATGGGTTACCGTGATCTCAGAGCTTAAATTGAAAATTTTAGATTTAATTACCTAAATAATCAATTGTTTTTACAAAGGGACTTTATATTCGTTTATTATATATTCTTATCTAGTTTGTGGTGATTCTGTGATGTTGATGGATATTTACGACTAATCATTCATTTTAATTATTGCCTCCTCTCATAGTGATGAAGACGTTCAGTTGTACTAATTATTTATTGAAGATATATAGTTACAATTAATTATGGCTCGTGTAGAAGAAATGTAAAGCTCTTACAATCAGGTACCACACGATTTTATCGTTTTAAAACACACATCTTAAGTAATAATATTTTTCTCCCTCACATCCAGGGGAAGAGGCACAGGGTTGTCGTATAGTGATAGAGTCAACTAACTCGTTTGACATTGAAAGATTTCTTACAATTTCTCCATGGAATCTAATTATGATTGTGGTCTTGACTTCTCCAGGTACCCTAGTGATCTTTTTCCTTCCTATAGGGTTTATTGTCTTTAATAAATACTGATGACGAGCTTCCGGGATACCCTAGCGATCTTTCTCTATATTTTCAACCCTTCATCTTGTCAGCCAATTTTATCTTTCTTTCCATTCTTTCTGATGTCTAGATCACAGAAACACATTATTTGGAGCAGCATCGCCAGATTTGGCTCTTGCGCTATAAATCTCTATTTCCACCCACTCACTCTATTTATCCAGCAAAAATTTCAAAAGTTTAGCAAGGGAAGTGAATTTGTACTTTTTTAAAAACGAAAAATACTTGTTTGATAAGGAATATAAAATTGATCTATTAAATTTTATTTGAAAATTTAGCCTTTGTTATATAAAGCAGGTAATTCATTTTAAAATAAATACTGTCAGCATCACTTAGCACTAAATCAAATTAATTTTTGCAAAGTATGAGTTTCAAAATAAAGTGATTATATACCAGTAAATTCCAGAATGCTTTGAAACCCCAGAATCCTGATAGTAAAATTACTAAATTTGTTGTCAGTGGGTTCAGAGCTCATTCCAGATTCTATCTAATTTCGTCAAGTGGGAAAAAAAGCTGTTGCATATTAAATTCATTTGGGCCTTAGTCCTCACGTAATGAGATGAGTACATTATATTTTTTCTAGTTAACGTTCCACTAAAAAACATCATGTGAACTAATGGAGATGTGTATGGTAACTTTATATCTTGGTCATGTGACGTGAACGAAATCTGTGAGCTGGCTCTATACCTCACCACGTGAGGCTCTTTCTTTGACGGTGATTGAAAAATAAGAAGTTCGTCTTCATTTGATTTCGCGTTATTTTTAGTGATGAACTCCCCTGAAGGATGCTTCATGCATCAAAAAGGAAATTAAATCCCTTATATCATATATATTACTAGAAATTGTGTTATCTTCTATTTTTTAAAAAAAAGTGTGCTTAACTATTCCGTTTCATATTCATATTAAAAATTAGCTGCAATAAATTTTAAAAATCGGGAGATCAGTGCAGATTCTAGCTGTACCCCGTCATGCGTTTCTGTGGCTCAGTCTGGTTAAATGGAAAAGAAAGAAAAGAGAAAGCACACGTGTTTAATATGTTTAACTTCACAATGCTTGTGGGTATACAATATTTTTTTGTTTCATTGCCTCTGTGCAGATATAGAGATTTTCTGGTTTGCCAACTCTAGAACACGTTACGCAGATTTAGATGAGAAGCAATCTGCATCTATATCTAAACCGCACAGTTCTAAAAATTGGCTCTGAGTTTTGTTGATGGTGATAGCAAACACCAATTTAATTGGGAATTGCAATATCTTATATTGAAATGACATATCCACTGGAATAATAGTAATGCAAGGAATGACAACAGCTTCACCTTTAAAAGATTCTGCCAAAACTTTTACTTCTATGACCCTGCTCATTATTTTTTTTTACTGCAAGCCACATACCATTGCAAAGCTTTGGCTGGTTGAAATTTTGCAACGTAGCAATTGACACGCCAATTTTCAATTGCAATACGTGCAGTGGTATCCCTGGCAGATCGAGTGAATTCAAAAATGGTGTTGGATAGTTAACTTCATCATCTGTTTCCACTACAGTGTCGATGGACCTGTATCAGACTGCCTCGCTTTGAATGCTAGGCTGAATAATATTGTTAAGTTCGTAGACGTCTCTGTACTTGGCCAAAAGAATAACTCCTTCACTTAGCCAGTCGTGATTGTTATAATTTGTTTGAATGTTGGAAAGTACGTTTTCAAGCAATTCTTCTTTTGACGCCACTAAATTTCAGAAGTTATGAGGCAATGAAATTGGTCCTGAGGTCCCTTTTCGTTCCCAATTTCCGGCAATTGATTTTAGAATATCTCAGCTGGTCAATCGTTTTGTATTTGGACATTCAAATTTGTTGTTAATTTCGACGTCAGTTTTGATACTTAAAAACTTTATTCAAAAATTGTACATGCCAATGTGTGAATTTATTATTTTTTATCTTGAAATCAGACTGCGTTTAGATATTCTTGATGATAAGTTTATCTAATGATTCTTCTGCGTTTAGATATTCTTCATATGGAAAAATTTATTTATCTTATGACAACTATTTTCAGTAATGCTCGTTATAGTTTAATATAACGTTGAATATATTAAACTATTACGTAAAAATAAAAACTTCTTTATCCCGGTGATTCATAGTGCGTAGATATGAACAGTAGATTCCACTTAGCTGCATCGGAAATTATTTTTGACTCGACGTAATAACTATTTTATATAATATTAAGAACGGAAAATGTGGTAGAAAAAAATAACAATGGGGCGTTACATACTAATCTATGAGTAATTGTCAAATATCTTTTGGCGCCATTGAACAGATACAATGATAATACCAACTTGCTTTAGGAACGCCATCTGCCTTCAAACACAGGTACTTTTTGAACTACCCTCGTATTTCTTTTTCACCGTTCTTTGATAAGTTCAACAATGTGAAATACATTCTAAAAAAAAGCTTTTAAAGAAGGAGTTATCTGTTTGCAACGAAATTCCGGGTGCAAATATCTTTAGATCTTGCATGTAAGTTATTAAAAGTGACTGCCAATTAATAGAGCTCCAGATCATCATAACTTATCATCCGAATGATGAGTAAAAAAAAGGATGTATTATTTTTCTTCTCGAAACGATATCCATTTAAAGTTGATTCCACCTAATCGTGGTCACTTTAGCCTAGTGGTCACTCTCGCAAGCTCGCAGCGGATACTCGTTAAGACGAATCATGGGTCAAGTCCTGATGCCCCTAAAGACTCACGTTGTAGTTGGACTGATGCACTTTAAATTTGTCGAGGCTCCGTGTTCAATATTTGGCGTGGTGTGGAAGATTAGAGAGTTGGAGCAGATTCTGGTGTCATCCTCGTCACTTGACCGAGGTTCAAAATTATAAGGTTAGTAGCCAATAGCCCTCATGTTGCACCTTGAGCAACTTTAAATATGAAAAAACAATCAGTATTCATATTATTCACTGTGATTAGCATCACATAGAAGCTTGCACTCTTTATGAACGTATGTCACCATCAGCAGGATATTGCTTCACCATTCACTATAATCACTTCTTATGATTCTGAGGAGCCTCTGACCACCATAGGATCTCGCCATATCGACAGATTTTGGCGAAAAATATCACACGATTAATCTGCCGAACTAGATAACAATTTATATAAGGTCCAGGTGCAAACAAATGCTTTATTTATTGGTTTGCTATGTGTAACAGTATCTCTTGAATAAAATATTTAAAACCACAATGAAATTTTAGTTGTTTCTTTTTCTATTCATGTACATCTCATTTACCGATTTTCGTACCGATCAAATTATTGTAATCTGTATTAATTGTCTATTGTAATTATTATTGTATAACTGTATATTGTAATTATTGTAATCTGAATTATTGTCAGTAATTATTGTAAACTGTAATCTTTATATACTTAATTTATTATTTTTCATTATGGTAGCGAACGATTAAGCTATTTTAACTCATCACTATAAAAAATTATTTTACAAGGTGCCTAGAAAACAAAGTCACCGAAACATCAACACATGTATCTACTGCTTTGTAAACGTAACAATTGCTCGTTACATCTTTTCAAATGCATATCTGAAGGGAAAAAAATCTGTTTTCTTAACAAAAAAATCAGTACTTCATATATTAGAATAAGTCTCCTTCTTATTTAAGCAGCCTGTTGAAAGCACTCCATTGTATTTTATTAAAAACAATGTATCTAGTTAAGTATGCAGAATCTATGAAAATGAAGTATTATGCTTATTTTCAAAAAAAACAAGATTGAAACAAAACAATTTAAGAAGTCCTTGTTATCAAAGCAGCCCTTGCCCTGCAGTAAAGAAATTTAATAAATTATTCGATAATATATTGGAATTTTGTAGATTATTTTTCCTCTTGGTCCAAACCGATCATTACTCACTTAACCATAACAGTTTTTCACACAATGAAAAATAACCGAACGTCGTTGAGAAGACAGAATCTTTCGCTGTTCTGTTTTCCAAATATTTTCTCTATTTACATGTTTGACACTTCATTCAGCAAAACAAAAGCTCATTACTTATTGAAACATAAAGAAGAATACGCTGATAATGTTAAATATGTAATTGTCTAACATCATCCGAGGGTCGGAAATAAAGGGAAATTTATAGGGTTTATTCAAGAGTAATTTTTCATGTAAAAATGTAGTGAAAAGAATGTTCCTTCGTTCTGATGCTTAAATAGTTTTTTGAATAATTTTGTTCTGTTATAAATATTTGCTTAAAGATGAATAAAATATCCCAGACGTCATCGTAAAGATTTTGGAGGACATAATAACTGTCTGGTCGGTTCAATGGCTTGTTCATTTGTCTGGGGTTTTTTAAAAGAAATTTTATCATTTTAATATTTTACCAAAACTGTAATTAAAAAATATCTTTTAAATTATCGCCATCTAAAAAGAGACATTTTTAAAATATTTTTTTATAGTTTGAGTTATTTGATACATGGTTTGCTTGAGTTTATTGACGCAACAGAAACTTTATCTGTATTGTTGATAAAAGGAAAATGTCAGTTTCAATCGTCAAAGCCTCATTCTAAGGTATTATACGTTCACAAAAAGTTTGACGCCATTAAAAAATCGTAAAAATAAAGCAATGAGGTAGAATATAATCAATAAAAGGTTAAGATCTTTTAAATAACTAAAGCTACTTTGACAGTTCTCTCTTGTTTGCATTTAAGTAAAACAATTTTGAGAACAGATAAAAAAATAATAATTTTCGAAGAAATGTTATCTGTTATTTTATCAAAGTACAGGGTGGTTATAATTAAAGTGACCCTATTTAGACCCCTGTAGAATCCGCTCTACATATAGGATTTTGATGAAACGGTATATACGTAAAATTGACCATTAGGGGTGGGGTGGGGGATTTTCTTCAATAAAAAAAAAGAATATTTCAAATCTTGACCACCAGATAGCGCTTTTCAAAAATTCCCTTATGCAAATTAGTCAAACACATAAAAAGACTTGCAGTCAGAATCAGAAAATCATCCTGCGTGCCTTTGCATTGTCAATCATGCATTTACAGAAGCAAGATCGAGCTTTACTGATAAAATTGTTTTATCTGAACAGAAGCAATATCTTAGCTGCACTGAGTGAATATCGTCGTTTAAAGGGGTTGCGATAAGGGCCCATGTCTAAGATTTTAGTTTAGTTTTTATCAACGTTGCACTTGAAGCAACACGAGGGCTATTGGCGTCGGACCTCGTAATTTGGAACCTCCATCAAGTGACGAGGACGACATCTGAGTTGTCACCCCTCTCTCCTAACTTCCCCACCACACCAACGGGAGGACTTTGGGCCCCAACGGATTGAACGTGCATCAGCCCCGGCTACACGGCGGGTCTTTAGCGGCCAAGGCTCAAACCCGCGACTGAACGAAAACCGTCGGCACGCATCTGAAACCATGACCACAAGGCTACTGCGACCACCCATGTCTAAGAATGGTTCGAAAAAGATGATTATGAAATTTGTAGAGACTGGAGACTTGGGTGTACTGCCAGGAAGAGGACAGAAACCAGTTGCAAATGAAATTGTTGCAGAAATCGGTACTCCTGTGGTTGAAAGAGCCCCCAGTTCTAGCTATTCTTCAGCAAGTGCTCGATTGGTGCCACGATAGTTGATAATTCAATGGTCGTCAGTGCGAAAAATTGTACGATCCATTTTAAAATGGCATCGGTATAAGATCCACGGAGTGCAAATGCTGCAACCTCAAGACTTCGAAACACGCTCTGATTTTGCTTGTCGATTTCGAATGGAAGTTGATGACGCGTAACCTTGGGAAAATTCTAGTCAGATGAGGCGCACTTTTCTTTAGATGTAGCTATGAATAATCAAAATTGCCACATATGGAGTGCCTTTCTCCTTATCAAACAGAAAGCACCTAAAATCTATGAGCATTTTAAAAGGATTGACCATTCCTTTTCAGAGCAACGCAATCATACATTTACTGCAAACACAGAGTGGTTAACAAAAGCTAAAAAAAGTATTCCTCACACGACAACGATTTTCAAGGAGAACAGGTATCGGCCTTGGTTGAGGCTGGCAATTTTAAAATTTTAAATGGAGCTGCCTCCAATTATCGGTAATGGAGGATAAGCACCAGAACAGGATTTTTTTTTTTTTTTTTTTTTTTGCTGACGAGACAGCTTTAATTAATCCTGCATTCAATAAATTATTTATTTGCTTATTAATTTCCTCTTCATCAGTGGATGATGTTTTGTAAACTCTTTGTGAGACCGGTAAGTCAGTGGTCATTACTATTCAAGGGGGTTCTATTCGAATTTGACCAACATCATAGTTATTTTTTGCTGAAATATGTGATTATTCATATAATACAGAATAAGTTCTTTTACAATCGAAGGTGGAAAAATGTTCTCTGAGGTACTGACTATACTATCCTGAGTGTCTTTTGTGTTTTTTGTTTCTTCTAATACATGGAAAGGCAATTGGCGTTTATTTTTGGTATGCAAATTTGCAATATATATTTTTTTGTTTTGTTTTGTATTATTCTACTTTTAACACGATCAATGATTAAATTATAAAAACTACAATCCAGAAGTCCTAAAGTTAGAAAAGGTAAATGTAAATGGTTATTAATAATATGTAATCTTATTTTCTTGTTAATTTCTTTTATTTTTAAATATGTTTCACACATTTCTCTAAATCGAAATTGCCATTGGCTTGATTTACTTTGATAGGACTAAACATCTTTTTCTTTAATTTAAGTTTGTCGGCAATATCTGCAAAAATAAGTGGTAGAGGGGATCCTGTGTCAATAACAGCACTGACATTGTCACGTGAAATGGGTAAATATCCCAAGTTAGCTAGATTTGGGTTGAGTATGAGAATTGATTGAGAGGTGTCAGGACACTAGTAATTGTCAGTGTATTGGGCCATGGGCCTCAGTAGAGGTGTTTTGATTTTCCATAAGATTTTGTTCAGGACTTGCAGGATGAATGAATAATGAGAGATATTAATGACATATATCATACTAGTAGGGATTATTTCCGACACATTTATGACTATGTGAAAGTTCATTCAACAGATTTTATTAGAGCGTGATCTAATAAATAAAAGGATAACTTGAAATTGGATCAGAAAATAGGAATGAACTATTTACTTTTGAGTTAAATTATGGGAATATTAGGGAATTAAATTATTTCTTCAGTGAAATTATTGCAAATTTAAGTTGAATCATTATATATATATATATATATATATATATATATATATATATATATATATTATAATTTTATATATTCAAATTCTAATTTTTTTAAATTCGCAGGTCTATCCCGGACCAACGTCAATTTTGTGGGGTTGTAAACGATAAAAGATGATTATTCATAAAGGCCAACGCTTAATTGGACATAATTGGACAAATGACAAGCCAAATGTGGTTACGAATACTACAATACGGTTCGAGCCCACTTCTGCTTAACAACCCATGTAGTTCCCATGAGAGACAACCTCTAGAATATAATGCTCAATAGCCCTTGCTCTTAAGACGCCACTGATCTTTATCTGTGACCTCCAAGTCAAGACTTTCCAAGTCCGTACCCGATAGCCTTCCAACCGTGTCTCCTCACTCATAGCACCATCAATTGAATGTGCAGTCGTTGGCCATCTCTCTCTCTCTCTCTCTCTCTGTGTGTGTGTGTGTGTGTTCCGCTCACGGCAACTCACTGTGGCTAGCGATTAGCCTGGAGTAGAGAACAGGCAATGTGGATATCGTCACAGTGGGATTGTGTGATGTTTTTCGACGAGTCCAGGTTTGGCTAGCAGTTTGATTCACGTCGGACATTCATACGGAGAACGCCAAGTACAGCTACCACCAAAATAACATCATTGAACGAGACCATTACGTTGGTGCAGGATTGCTCGTTTGGAGTGGAAGTATACTGGGCTCCAGAACAGATCTACATATTCGTATTGGGACTATGATAGGCCAAATTTATCGGGAGATCATTGAATAAAGTGTACGTGTGTTTAGGGGAGCAATGGGGGCAGAATTTGAGTTTATGGATGACAACGCCCGTCCTTGCCGTGCAAACATTGTAAACGAATGCCTTCAATCTCAGAATATTACCCGTATGGGATGACCAGCATTCTCACCTAACTTGAATCTGACAGAGCATGTGAGGGACATGCTTGACCAATGAGTTGCAGCCCGTCATCCACCTACTACATGTGTACTAAAACTTCGGAGAGCATTGCTTGCTGAGTGGATTAATCTTCCTCAAGATCAGCTCGATAATTTGATACTCACCATGCTTACACATTGTACGACATGTAAGAGACATGCAAGGATGCAAGGTATTAACTATCATACCAACCATGTAATGGTAAGTTTTTGTAAGCGAGATGCTTTTTGTAATAGCTCCAGGGAGCAAAAATCGTAGTTTTTATGAATGGTATCATATATACACCCTCTTTTCTGTTCTTTATCTTATGTTTAATAAACAAGCTTTATGTATAAGTCCCGTTTGTTTTGAACCTTTATATGCCGGAGCAGACATTATCCTTAATTTATGGACATATATATATATATATATATATATATATATATATATATATATATAAATTATAGATTATAGAAAAGTAAAAAAAAATAGTAATATTAAATTTGTATAGCTAAACTTCTAGATCAAAAGAAATACAAAAAATTACTTAGCAAAACAAATGAGATAGAGGTCAATATACCTGAAAGAATACTTAACATATAAATAATGTCAAGAAGATTAAAGTTAAAATCATGAATAAGTTTAAGCCAAAGTATCAAAATGAAGGGAAAAAAACCATAAGGAAAATGAAACATAACTGTTTTAAATTCTGAATCTGACTTTTGAAATATTAGCTGGTTAAACAATGTTTGACAGATACCCGATAATACCAAAAGAAAAATGCTATAAGCCAAAATAGAAAGTCCATAAATTTAAAAAAGAAAGATATTAAAAAAAAAACAAATATATTGAGTAAATATATTTATATGTATATATATATATATATATATATATATATATATATATTTGTAATGCCCTCTATCCGAGAAAAAGTGTACTGAAGTAAGAAAAATGATAAAAACTTTAAAACAAAAAATTAAAACAAAATTGAAAAAAATGAAGAGAAAACAAGAAAATTTTAAAATGATAATAATAACTAAAGTTCATGATCGTTATTGTAAACTACCCTTTATAAAATTAAAAGGACGTTCAGCATACAGGCAAATGCTTTTAACTTTTCCATGCTGTTATAAATATACTGCATTTTAGTCACAAGTTTAATATTACGTAAAGTATTATTGGGAATTATGTTCCTAAACCTATTCAGGCTCAATGAATTGATATTGTAATTTTATTTATATTGAAATCAAACGCCATTATAATATATCTCTATAGCAATCTGATGTCGCAACAAATCATTTACCTGAATCTTATAACATAGTCTTAACTAAGAGACTACAAGTACTTCATGAAGAACAAAGGAAAAAGATCCATTTTATCAATGGTATTACTGGAGTAGTGCTCTCTTCAACAACAATGTAAGAAGTTAAAACGACTTATTAACTAGCTCGAATGGGACGTCTTTCTTAGTCTAGTTGGTAAAGGCGCAACACAAAGTGACTGGTAACTTTTTTCGGACCTACTGGTCCAGGATTTGAAACACCGCTGGCTACCCAGGTCATCAACAACTCTCTTCCCCTTTCATTGGGTCAAAAAATCACACAACGCCTAAGTGGTGACCTAGGATTTGAACACTAGATGGCAGCGCAACTTAGATCTACAGGTTGCATGTGTCCCCGACGCAAAACACTTGCCTCCGTGTCTGAGACAACCACACATAAATCACGGCTAGAGATATTCCGGCACGAGGCTCGCCACTCAACTAGAGACAGACGATGACTTCAAATTGAAAACTGTTGTACGCAAATTCAATTCAACAGGGAGGGGATGTATATCAGTTGCAGTAAAGGCTGAAAAGGCAACCTTCTCCACAAATACCAATCTTTCTCATTGTATCATTATGATGAAACTGGAAGGGAGTATGCAGCGACTCTCTTCAATAACAACGCCTGAAGTTAAAACGTCTTAATAACTAGCCCGAATGAGACATCTTTCTTAACATAATTTGTAAAGGCCCAACAAAAAGTGACCGGTCAACTTTTCTTTGACTCCACTGGTCCAGGGTTCGATACGGCGCAGGCACTCCAAGGTCAACTACTTTCTCCTCCTCCATAGGGTCGCCCCCCGTATAAGCTAGAAATTTCACTACCTTCTTTTTTTTAAGTATCTCAATAGTCCGCTTCATTTATATGAACATTAGTTTATAATAAATTTAAATTCTCTGGATAAAAATGTAAGATAGACATTTTAATTATTATTAAAATGATAGAAACTTATTAATGTTAAATTTCTTATGAATCTCTGTCAGAACTCTAATAATATCCTTTACGTTAATTAAATTAAAAAGATCTTCAAAATCATAGCTATAAATAGCATAAATCTGTTTATTATTAATATAATTGACCATATCAGCATTATTATTTTTAATAATAGCAGGACTCTTAAATAAATATTTTACATTTTGCATAATTTTTTATAATTTTGTACCAGCAAGAGTTATATATGTATTCGAACTAATCGAGTTACAATTTTTGTGAAATTTTGGTGTTAAAAATGTGAGGTAGTCTAACATTTTTAATTATTAACACCAATTTCTCATAAAATGAAACAATCATATTAAAAGTTTCTTACTAATTATTACTCATAACTCTGAAGAAGTTATTATTCTCAAAAAGATGCATATTAGTTAAAATTATATACACACACACAAACACATACCAAAGACCAACTGGATGAGTTAGTTATTTGTTACGTTGATAAGTTCCGTGGAAATTATATTACTTGCTAGAATCTATACTACTATAATTAATAAACATCTTTTTATCAATGATACTTGTATAAAAAGTTACACATTGTGATAGAGACATTTCCATCAGAATTAATGATTTATACAAGAAAAGAGGTTAAACTCTTAAAAATTGTAAAATTTCCTAATACATTTTTTAACTTCTAAATTTCATGAAGCACCTATTAAATTTAGAACAGTGAGTAGTGACTTCAATACTTATTCTACTAAAGCTGGAAAATCTTATAAAATGTTTTACAAAAAATAATTGATACGTAATAATAAATTAGTTAATGGGCCTTTAGATTTTCAAAAAAAGAAATTCTTTCACATTTGTGGAAAAGCTAATCACTCAGTTATTTTTTAAAAACTAATTTAAAGTGTAACATTATATAATAAATTCATTTTTAATTTATGAATGAATAATTTTCTTCTTTATTTGATATGTATATTTTCTATCTACTTAGTTTTTTACTTCTTTTGCATTAAACATTTTTAAGTAACCTTTGTTAAAATCTTTTCCTAACTTTATTTTACACATGTTTTTTCTCATAATTAAATCTGATTCATAGAGAACGATACTATCATTTAGTTTAAGGATGTTGCTTTTTGGCAGCAAGTCTTAATTTGAAACAAAAAGGGCGACGACTCTAAAGTTGTTTAAAGGTGAGAGAGTTCCTTTTTGGGGTCTGTTTTTTATTTCTTAACTTGAATTATATTTATTTACATTAGAGCTGTGTTATATTTCATGATTTATAGTTTCTTTTAATTTTAGGATTTAATTAGAGGTGATTCTGATACTTTTCCTTTTGTTGCTCCTTTTTTCTGGTTTATTTTTATTTGGCTATGCCTTTGTTTTATAGAGCTGTTTTACTGATTATGAAGGTTTGGTCATAAAAACATGTTTAAGCAAAGATCACTGTCTTAACTCCAATGGTAGTATTAAATAGATCTACTTCCATTCGATTTATTATTTTTAAAGAATTATCTTTTTTCGTTTGTTGCCTGCTGTTTTCTATTGTATTTTTTTGCTCCTGACGTTTTTGCAATTATTTTGATAATTTTTTAAAGTAAGTTTTATTTTTAAGATTTAATAATTAATAGTTTTTAAATGTATATTTTTTCCTTTCTCTTTAAAAAAATTTATAGCCATATAGCTTTAAATTTAGGTCTTGATTCTCTGTGTACCGTATACTGTAATTAGGTTTATTTGCAATTTTGTTTTAAATTGGTATATATGTATAACAGTTTGTACAATGAATATTATAAAATCTTCTCATATCTTCTTAACTCCTAAATTTCATAAAGTAGCAATTAAATTTAGAACTGAGACTAATGGTTCCAATACTTACATTTCTAAAGCTGTTAAAAAAATTTTACAAGAGCTTTAACAAAATACTGCAGTGCGTTTTGATAAGACTGTTATCATTAAAAGTAGTTATGAAATTATTAATTATATAAGAGATAAAGAGATTTATTACATTTATAGTTATGACTTTAGAGATTTGTTTATTTCAATAGATATCGAGAATTTCATTAACGATAAATTGGTTAATATTAAAGAAAAATTAGAAGTTTTATACCTTAAGAGAAATTTAGATATCTAATTAATCTTGTATTAAAAGAAAATTGTATTATTTATAATTGGAAAAAACTATAATAAATTAAAGGCATACCTCAGGGAGGTCATGATAAAAAAAACTTGAATAGATATATTTACATTTTTATGTTCGTAATCTTACAGACAAAAATAAATTTAAATTATTTAGATATACCAACAATTTTATCACTTTTTAAATTAGTTTCAATTCAGATTTATCTTTTTATCCAAGATATTTAAATTTAATTAAAACTAACGAAAAATTCTTAGTAAAAAGAATTTTTAAATGTTGATAAAAATAGTGAATAACATAATTATTAGTAACATATATGACAAGAGAGTTAATTACTGTTTCCATATTAATTAATTTCTATTCTTTGACGTCACTGCATGCTTGACATGTATTTAGGAACCTTTTATATAAATTGTTTACTTAGAAATATCGTATTAGTTAATATGCCGCTAAATATTCAAAGTAACTTAAATAATTTCTTTATTAACTTAGTTAAAGCTTATTATCCAATGAATTTCTTAAATAGAAATTTAAAACGTAATAATTCTAAAATTAATTATTAATAGTAAATTTGTGTTTGTGTGTGATATATAACGGCATATTAACTAATACCACGCCACTTAGTAAACAATTTATATAAAAGGTTCCTAAATACATGTCAAGCATGCA
>BMAW01038981.1:0-16488 GCA_019974015.1 Nephila pilipes
AAAGTACTACCTAATATCTGAAAAGGACTAAAAGTACTACCTAATATGTAAAATATACCTTTTTATTGTGATATTTTATTAAAGACAATCACCAGTAAATAACTCTTTTTGAAGATTGAAACAATTTTTTTCATATCTAGCGATTTCGTAAAATAGTAGTTATTACAGATTTAGTTTGACGCAATGTAAATATAACCTTACACTTTTTATGAGTTTCTATTCTTGAAATTCTGGTTCATCACGATTTATTTTCAGCTTTCACATCTAAACTATTCACACTTTATTTTAAATTGAAGTCTTGAGATGAAGTTGAAAATGTATTGCTCCAAGAATTGTTCTTCTAGTAAAAATAAAACTTGTTTTCACTGCAGTACCGATATCGAAGATCCAAATAGATTTCATTCCTTCAATTTCACATCCCAGAACGTAGAGTAATATCTATCAATGAAAATGTAAGACGAAAATGGTTTTACAACACTAAAGCTAGAACTGTTTTCATTTCCTCGGATACCATTTCCTTTCTTTTTGCGTTATTCCGATATAGTGTCATATCTTACTTTCGAAAAATTTGAGCCATGTTAAATCAATTTGGGGTTATTTCATCGGTCTTTGAATGAGCCTGCATCTATTTTCTAGTCATATTTTCTGTTTCTATGCCACTATACTTTGTGAATATTCATGTTTATGAAACAAACAAATTTTCAGAGGGAAAATATAGTGTATATTAGGACAAAAAATATTATTTAAGAGCTAAAGAACACTGAAAATGTCTTTTTCCATAATAAGCGATTCTGTTCCATAGTTTTTTTTTTTAAATAAAAAAGTGCTATGTTCACTATCCAATAATATTTTTCTCCGGCAATTTTTTATAAAATTGATTTTCGTTAAGTTCTTTTTGTTCGAAATTTATTTACTTCATCCAAAACTTTGGCTTAGTATATTTATTGCTACTTTTTAAATCTGAAATGCTATTTATTAAAAATACTTTATAAAAATAGTTATTAAAAATTGACAAAATTCAAATAAAAAATCATATCAACACGGATATAGCTTGCAATTAAATTGTACGTTGTTATAACTATTTGATCAAGTTTTTTCATACATCAATTGCTCTTAGTTACATGTAACTGTAGCTTTATGTGTAAGAATTACAGATTTTTGTTTGTTTGAATAAGCAATGATTATAACATAATGCTTTATCTATTATTGGAATCATTAGTTTTAATAATTACATCACAATACGACTCATGCTTTTTTTCCAATTTTTATTTCAGTTTATGGTAACAGTTTTTATCGAAATTTTTCACGTATATTAATTACTACCCACCAAAATATTTGTTAGAAAATACATTGGAAACATTTTTTTAAAAAAAGGGATTATATATTGATGTAGAGTCTTACAATCAAGTTTTAAAATTTATCATAGACTGTAATACATTTATAGTATGTTATGGCCCATTTATACAATTTATTCTAGAGAATTTAAAACACGCTTAATAGACCAAAGTTCTTGAAATGTTACTTAAAAATGAAATATTTTTCTAAATCATATATATCCTTTTATAATAATGAACACTATTTTTCAATAACAGAATTTATGATTTACACACATTGTAAAGTAAATTGATGATTTTCAATTTAGGAAAGAAATAATGGGAAAATGGACCACTCAATAATCACTTCAATGCAAATTTTATTGATGGCTTATCAATTAATTTAAATTAAAGCACTCTATATTTTGCAAACTATCGATCCCAAATTAACCAATGTAGTTACTTTAAAAAAAAACAAGTGCTTTATAGGTATTCATCAAATATTCTGAAGTAGATTTAATAAATATTATTTGAAATATCAATAAAACCAAAAGCATTAAAAATAGATGATTCAATGCAGAATGTGTGAAGACCAATACTCTTTGAGTATTGTTAAGTAGAACACAGTGAAACATTGAATAAAAATGGTTCCAGTTTCCGTGAGAGCCTAATGTTCGCATTTCTAAAGACTTATTATATCTTACTAAACCTTCGCAAACTTTTCAAATCAATTAACTTGTAGTGCCGTGCTTCCGTGCAGCACGTATGAATAAAATAAATCGAATATGTTGATTAAAAGCTTTCTCCTTTTTTTCTTAGCAACATTTAAATTTGAAATTCGCTTGTTTGTCGTTTTGAAACGTTTCATGAGTTTGGGTGCAAGAAGTGGAAGTTCAAGTTTCTCCTAAGTAGGTACCTTTCTTCTCTTTTATTGTACATTATTATCTGGGGACTTTAAAGAATGACAGATGATCCAAAACACTTTTAGTGGAAAGTAAAATAGTAGCGAAAATTTCTTTTGAACTAAAGAGAAACCATGAAAATTACACGTAGTGTATGAAGCATGAGAAGACTACAACATAACAAATTCCTGCACCATACAACTTAGGAAAACTTAAAGGATATATGTACCTTAACAAGAGAAATATTAAAACAGAGCAATTTTAATTGAGCTTGAGAACCAACAAGGGTCCTTTTGATTTCATTACAAATAAAAACAATGACCGTTGTAGACGATAAAACACCAAAATTGGATATTTGATGAATAGATGATTTTGTTGTTAATATTTCCTTTCCATGACAATGAAGGCAGAAGTAGATCAGAGCCATGGATCCGGCATGCTAGAGGACAACTGCTTAGAATCATGGTCTGTCGGCTGCGAAATCATGATAAGGGGTCACAATACTTTTCTCTTTCAGATATCATAATATTTTTAATCCCTTAATTATATTGGGAGATCATGTCAATGCACGCGCCTAACTCTTCATCATTGCTGAACACGTGATCCCATTTACGATCATAACATTTCCTAAAGGTTACAGTTTTTTAAGAAGCTCGATATATCCTAAAATCTGGCTAGATTGTCTCAGATTGGTTTCAGGAACAAGATTACAATTTTCAATTACTTCAATACCTTCATCAGTCATCTGATTCCAACCGTATTAAGTATTTAACACATCGATCAATAACTCCCGAGTCTAACATTGAAAACAACAATTTTTTTTGCAAAAGTTTTTTTTATTCATCAACATAACTCCTTTTGTTAATCACCTTTTAGGGTGATACAATCGTTCCAACGCTTTTCCAAATCTTTTTTTTTTTCGCAAGAAATCTTTTTTGTTGCGAGTAAATAGCGATAAACAACTTTCTGAATCATCGACTCGTTGCTGTTTTTGTTCCATCGAAAGCAATCGTGGCACCCACTTGGAAAAAACCTTTTTCACTTCACTTCAAAAAACCTTTTTCCTGGACCGATCGACTTAAAATTTTGACACGTTTCAAGCAAAGGTTAGTACTCTAGAAAGACCTGGTTACTGGTTTACTACGAGCGCCATCTCTGGGTTAGTCTCGGGAGTTATTGATCGATGTGTTATTTGACAACGCTAAAACGTATGCTAAGAACTACGAGTCTCCATTACGTATTCTCCCTACTAACCTAAGGAAATTAAGATCTACAATTTGGTTGGCATACTCGTAGGATATTATTCATCCTAAATGGTTTCAGAAACTTGTCATTCATGCCAAGAAGAGTATTTGCTGTCATCAAAGCCCGTGAATGTCTCATATGATATTTGAGCGGGAGCAGAAGGGTGTTCTTAAGTTTTTGGCCATTGAATGTATAAATATCGATAATTAAGAATTTATATATTCCATTCATAATCTTTTCCAAATCATCATAAAACATTTTAGCGATATTGATACGAGGAATATATAGTTAGTATAAACTCAAACTTAATGTAATAAATATTTGTTGAACTACCTAAAGATATTTTTTCTAAGTGATTTTTTGTGTATTTCATATAACACTGTTAATAGATTATCCATGCCATATTCATTTTTCATAAGAACTTACCCATGTCAGATAAAAGAAAAATTACAACGGAATGCATTTTAAAGAAAACTGTAGAAGTTTAGACAATATTGAACCAAATATATTTATCAGTTAATAATTTGTTTCTAACCATATAATCCTTTCTCAAATAATCTCTTACATATGGAGAAAATTGAAAAAAACCCTCAAGAAACAAATCAGTTTCTCAGATGTAGTCATTGAGAGTGGTACATGTTTCTAGGAAAATATGCTGTCCAACTAGTTAATTACTATGTAAAAAATCCTAGTTATTTAACTAGTAAAGAACATTTAATAATCCCTATATAGAATATTACGAATAATCTAAAAAAAAAAGAAATTGTGAATCGGTAAGATATATGTAAAAAGATAACCCAAAACTTTTCCCATTAATTCAGTTTCTTATAGTTTACAGGCTTACCAAACATAACAAGACAGAATAATAAAAAATCTTAAAAAAATAAAAATATACAAAGACTTATATACAATTAGGTTGCCCTTTATGAAATTAGGTAAAACGTCTTGATTGTACAGAAGTATAAATGTGTTAATAGGTTTTTTATGATCTATTGGATTACATCGATTATAATTCTGCGCATGGAAATGCGTATTGAAAATGTAAAGCATAACTATTATAACATCCTATCAATCACAAAATTTCACAGAATTTATTTTTAGCCAAGGATTGCAAATGATTGTATTTTCAAGAAAATAATGTTAATGTAGCTCATAGTCCCCGTTTCAAGTGAGCAACTAACTTAAACAAGCGTTAGTACTATTATATTATTCCTCGGCTTTGCTGCTACAGAACTCTTGATAACAACGGGGAAACAAAGACGTTGTAGAATATTTCAATATATCTTCGATTAGGCAAAATATTTGAAATACTAGTAGTATGCATGGATAGGCCATCACTTAATCAGTACTGATAGGGTTATTAAGAGATATTTACTAAAATCGTTATTACAAGATTCGCATCGGCGAGATGAAAGCTCAAAGAAAGTCTAGATGTACGACTGGGGAGGGGGGCAATATCGGATAATTGTATGTGAGACTAACAACATTATACATCGTTATTGTTTACCGTACAACTTGCCTTAGGTACGTCGGTAGCACTTGTAGTATTTTTGTTTACCTTTTTACAATGATTGGCTTATGTCATGTTTACTGTAGTTCTTTGATGCATTATCCTAAGCCGTTTAGCCTGAATTTATCCTAAGCCGTTTAGAAAAATAATGTAATCAATCAGCCGACTAGCGTATAACATTGTTTCAGGGGGAGTCCAGCAGCAAGACAGAAGCAGTGATAATTGCATCTATAGGCGGAAGAGATCAGACCGACGTATCAATTAATTCTGAAGCGGGAATTAGAAATATGTATATCTATGATTTCTTACAATCAATTAATCAACTAACACCGAGTATCTGAATTTCATTAAGAAGTCACAAACTATAAATTAAAATTTTTTTTATCCCTGATGCACGTTAAAATTAAATATTTGCTAATATATTGCCTTACTAATGAAGAATTCGACATTTTTACAGTATTTCATATAATTTCTATATTATTGCACCTATTCTGATTCAAAAGTATTTTTAAAAATAATCCTTAATTATATGTAACAATTTCTAATGAAAATTGGCAATAAGTTGCTATTCTTCAAATATTTCTCAAAAAGTAATCTACTGAAACCAGTATTTACTCCATAATACGCGTATATACTTAGCGTTTTTCATTAAATAAAACTAAAATAAATCCTGCTGAAAATGAAAGCAGAATCAATTCTAAGCTGTAAATTTACTGCCAACAGATTTTGTTAATCACCAGCGTTCATTTTCATTGTCTGGAAGTATTTGTATTCAACTTTATTCTTCGATACGATGAATTCTAAAGGCTCCTTCAGAGCCGTCATTTAGCACAAATGTCCTACTATTAACAGCCACCTATTGTGTAGATTATTAACCTACCATTTATTTAGATACTTGTGCTGAACGTTATTACCGTCTAGTTTCTAAACAATGTAACACTTATTTCAGCTGAATTTTTGTGCTTGAGATTTGTTACCATAGCTTACAGTGGGTTGCGTTTAATATAAAGCTATTGTATTTGATTTTGTAGGAGAATTTTCTCTATTCCAAATAAATCTTCGTATAAAAAATTGTTAACTTTTCAAGCGTATCTTTATTACTAAGCACAAGTGAAAAGGTATACATTTTTAAAAGGACAGTTATAAGTTTTATAATATTCATTTCTCTCATAAAATCCTTTTCTGCCAGTATGAAAACATGAGTTGCCTAATGTTGAACCAAAAGAATTTGCGTTTCCTTTCTTTATTCATCATACTTATTAATTGTATTAAATTACAAAAAATGATGACTAAAGATGTATTTAGTTACAGAATAAGTTTTTTATACATCTTTTCAACTTTTTCTAATGACAAAATAAGGTTAATGGAAGAAAATTCGCTAAAAGAATCTTAAGAGAGTGGGAAAATCAGTGATTTGTGTTGTTAGGTTTTTTTTCTTAGAAAAGGAGCTTTTAAAAGAGATCCTTACTTTGTGAAATATTTCTGCGCCTTAATGTTATTCCAGAGGCTACGCCAAGATCTTCGATCGGACGTGTTGAAATCGTAACAAAGGTTTGCGTCTTTATACCACATGGAATAATAAGGCCTGCTACAAACGAAACGGAAGTTGTTCTCTAATTCTCTCTTAAGATGGTACAGAAATTAAGATAGTGGAATATTTTAAGTATTATCCTCGTCATTTGTAAAATTATATTAATAACATATTTCTCAGTGAAAATATTTGAGAAGTAGTCCTAAAAATAAGTATATTTTCCTAAAATAAATATAAGTTTTAACATGAAAATATTGTTTTGTTTTACATAAATCCTATATTATTTGCTGAAAGCAGATGCATCGGACACTTTTATTATTTTTGTCACATATACCGTTATAAGTTACTCTTCTAGAATGTTATTCATTACTACGAGGGAATTATAAAAGCTTAGGTCTCAAAAAATCGATAACAGAACATATTTATATTTGATTTAATGTTGTACGTGAACTTAGACACAAAATCCGAAATACTTAAATTTAGGATAAGAATATCGCATACATTTGTAAGAAAACAAGTAATGCGAGTTTATATTTAATGAATCATCGGTTTACAACCAATTAATCACTTACATGTTATTCCTAATGTAATATATTTAGAATACCCTTTCAAGTAACTTCAAATTCTTTGCCAGCTATAAATGAAAGTAAAGACAAAATAAAAAAATTATGGAATTTTTTTTTTGTTTCAAATTATTTATACGACAATTTATAGCATGAAATCAAGTATCCTATACGTAATTATTTCCAAAATTATTTTTGAAATACAAGAAATACCTTTAATAAAAATAATATTCAGACTTTAGAGGATATTATTAAAGTTTCGTAAATGCTTATATGTGAGATGTGGCTGTTAAATAACAAGACTGACGCAGCAAAACATTTTATTTTGATTTCATGCATATATACTTATTTCCACCTTCCAAACAAACCCCTCCCTATCCCTACAACGCCCCATGCGAATCTTCCATTGTTTACGAAGCAGTGCTGGAAATCTTCTTCTGTCAGCTCCTTCGGGACACGTGTCGCTTTTTATCCATTGCTTCAAAGATTCAAACTTGTTCCTTTTAACTGAAGATTTAACCGTAGGTAACAAATAAAAGTCGCATGGCTCAACATTTGCGAATAAAGCGAATGGTCTTACACTGGGATGCTGTACTGGACTAGAAACCTATTGACAGACAATGTGAAATCAGCCGGCGTATTGTCTTGGTGGGGAAAAGTTGCCGTAAGGATTCTTTGTCAATTCCTACAGTCTCTTGAATCGCACGAAAACTTAACCGACGGTCAGATCGAACCAGATTAACAAATTTTTCAATATTGTCTGCCGTTTTTAACGTGGGAGGGTGACTCGGTCGTGAATCATCTTCAACGTTTTCTCGTCCGTCTTGAAAACGCTTAAAACACACAAAAACATATGCACGCAATAAACATTCATTGCCATTGTTTTTCTTTCAAAAAATAATTAGTTTCAGTAGCGTTTTTTTCATGTACCATGTGAAATTTCACAACAATTGGTTACTCAATTATTTTTCCGGCGAAACAAAAAAAAATAACTTTAATGCGAACGAATCCACTGGTATACGGATTTGCTTACAAAAACGAGAGGAACTGCATTTGAAAGAGAGGTTTCACGCTAAACAGCTGTAGATCACTAGCATTTGGCGCATGCGTATTTATTCTGTTTCAGTGTCAATTTTGTTATTTAACAGCAACACCTCATTTATAGTTTATCCCTTTTACAAAAATGTTTATTTTACATTTTGTTGAAAACCATTTTACATTATGAAATGAAAAAAAAAAAAATGTTTTGAAAATTATAATATGCAACACATATTAAGCATTTTCCCGTTTCTTTTAAATAATACTTATTTAATGATCCTTAGCATTCTTACTATACTTCCAAGGAACATTAAATTAATGAACCGTTATACTTAAATAGAGCCGTAAACAGGAAATGGTCTGTGAAGTGGAATGTGACTTTACCACAACAGACAACTTTATCGATAATAACGGTGCTTAAATAAACTTGGATAATAAGATTTGTCGAAGAATATCGAGTATGGGTCAGCGAACCACTTGAAGCTTAACCAAAATAAGATTTAATATTTATCAAATAAACTCTACGTTAAATCAGTTTTGGAGATAAATTAATTTATATAAAAGGAAAGTCGATACCTAGTATAGCGAAATTGGGAATTTAGCTTTATTATAATAGATTTAGATACTGCATTAAAATTGTTTCATGCTGTAATATAAATATCAGTTTCTGGTTATGAAATCTTGTCTCTAAATTAGAAGCGCTTTAATTTTCTGCATCTACATAGCATGGATTTCTGATTTTGTGAATGATGCATTGGTGTATTTGGGAAATGCATGATTTTTGGAAGGGTAGGGACTCACTGCAAAATGTCCCTCTTGCGTTTTTTACGCATCGAAAAAAAAATCCTTTTTTCTTTATTTTTTGATAATTAGATTTACCAATATTCCTAGCAGACGCTTTTATATATTATTACACACATAGTACCTGTATTCATAATTTTACGCTGTATAAAATATTAACAGTACCCTTAGGAATCTGAGATTTGGGGAAAAAAAATGTAAATTACTGCTTTGTGTGCTCAAAATTAAAAAAAAAAAATGATAACCATAATTTTTATCACAATTATTATTATTGTTACACGTATGCCATATATTTATTTGGTAAAAATAACTTTGGCTAGTGTTGTACAGAATATTTTGTATAAATATTGATAGTTAATGTGTTTATTCTGTAAAAAATTGCTTGATTAAATAAAATGCAGAATATATTTCTTTTATGTAGAACCCAAATGATTAGCAAAGCTTTATTATTTCAGTTTTAAGGTAACAGTAACTTGTAAATGCTCAATTGTCTGTGAATTATTTCTAGAAATCTCATTTAGAGCTTTACTTGTTTTCATTGATGAGGCATTCCATAATTTATAGGCATCTTTTAATTGTTCAAATGATTAAAGGTTTGTAATATTTGCCCAGAAAAGACTTGTTAAATGATGGTTCCAGGCAGTAATTTGCCCAAATATTAAAAAAAAAATCTTAATTAATACAAGAAAATGCATGTCTTTTTTTTTTAAAATCAGCGCTATATCATATCTAATTTATATAGTTTTATACATTCCAAAGAAAAACAATTTTAATTTTATAGGGTAATTTAATATATTACCCTCTTTCATGGAGTATTGCTACATAAGAAATCATAGTGGGAAATCTCCTTATTATAAAATAGCTTTACGTTGTAGTGCTTGTATATAAATCACTTCGATAAGTTTCTCTGTATAATATTTATTATGAATTCTAACGTATTTAGCAGTTGAGTGTTTTAGGCTACTTTAAAAACTCACCTTCCTTTATCAGAATTTCTCATTGATGATACAAATAATATTAGAATTATTTTACCGTTCTTCAGTTATTTTGTTAATTCCTGACACAAGTGTAAAAGTAAACATATCTTAAGTGTATTTATGAAAGATAAATATATATGAGACTAACAAAGTTCAAGCAAAATTTGCATAACAGTTGTATTTAAAAATATGTTCGTATTCATAATTCAAATTGATGTATTGTTTAAATTTCAGAAATCCTTTTTAGAGAAAATATGAATTAATTTTTTTTTAAAAAAGTAGCATAAGTTTTTTTAAAAGGTATACAATACAAAGATAGTAACGTCATTGTTTGATATGTAATATTAAAATACATTGTGTTCCTTTAATCTCCATCTTGTTTACTGTAGAAGATATTTTTCTAGTTTAACTGCAGTTCTTGTATCTTTTCAATATAAGTTGTGTAAAGAGTGCAAAAAATTAAAAGCTACATATATCTTAGCGCTCGTGCCTTTAATTGTTCGATTAATATGTAATCAGAAAATTTCGAATGTAAATCACAGATACTGTTGACACAAATCTTCTATCAAAACATTTCTTGGAAAATTACTCAATTTTAGCGATAGTAAAGAAAATTCAATTTAAAATAAAGGTTAAAGCTTGCTTTTATTACATGCAATGATTTATTGTTTTTAAAATGTATTACAATGTAGTGCAAAAATTGTTATTTAGAACATACATATTATGGTACTTACGATATTTGCAATAAAAAAGAATAATATAAAATTTTTCAGATGTTGGTAAGTAAGCAACATTTTGAGTTACATTTCCTGATGAGAAAAATAGCTAACTAGTCTGAGAGAAAAGTTTTATTATTATTTGTAACTTTTTCACTGTCTGTAATATTTTCAACTAATTTGCTTTAAATTTTATATTCATTCGTTGTTCAATATAATTTCTATTTCGCTTCATTCTATTACATAATAAATATTTTAATAACTCTATTTTTTCATTCTAAATCCACGACAAAAACACATAAAATGCGAAAACCGATATTTTTCACAGTAATATGACATTGTGTTTCATAGTGGCTCTTACAACTCTTCGGAAAGAAAAATACAATGATTCAAATGCAGTTTATAAAAATGACGACAGGCGACGATGACACGTAGTTTAAATGATTGAAATGTTAAGCAATAAGACACAAAATATATTTTCGCGATTATTGTAATTTCTGTCACTGAATGTAATTTATGGTAAGCGCATTTTGAATTTATGGGACGTTATTATTTCCAACTAATACATAAAAGGCACATACAATATATATTTATATAAATTTGAAAATGTTTGTGACATTCGCTATCAATAACTCAGACAATTATCATTGTATAATTTTTGATATGATCTAATATTAATAAAAAAATTAGTCCTAAGATTCATAAATAAAGGTATTTAATGCATGAACACAATTATATTTCTGTAAATGGATTACATTTATATTATAGATTATATTATTTTATTTATTTATATATATGTATATATATATAAATATATTAATTTAGGGAATGTATTTGTCTTATTTCATGTAATAAGAAATATTTTCTCTACTCTTACAACGTATAAAAATTTGCAAATGACTACAATGAACTGAACTGGCAGAAAAAGCACAAGAATGCAACACAAAAATACGTATACCTAAATAGTCGTACTTAAGAGTGTTATAACTAATTATGAAAAAAAAAAAAAAAAAGAAAGAAATAGCAACCAATTATTCTTGAAATTTAGGACATTGATCTGAAAGTGATATAAGATTTATTAACATCAAAAAAGTTCTTGCTTATTTTCACAATAAAATAATAATGATTAAAAAGGTTTAAGTATAGTAAAAGCAGCTTCCCTTACGTTTTTATCTATACCTCTAATTGCCAATATAAAAACATGTGTATGGTTACATTAATTATAAAAAAAAGGCGCATTGAATTATTCCAGAACTTATATGGGAATAAACAAAATTGTTCATTTTAAATACTTTTAAGTGTAAATCGCAATATTATTTGCGAATGCAAATCAAATATTTATATTAAAACTTTGAACATTTGTCGATAAAATATTTTTTTTGCTCTGGGGAAACATCACCAGGGACTTGTTATGTGATAAAAATGAATTATTTGGGAGGAAAAGGTAATATCTTTCTGACTGCTCGATTTATATATTATTAGAAATAAGATCGAAATCCCTAAAGAAATCAATGCATGATAAACAATTTATTACTGTAATATAATATTTATAAGCATATATGATAAGATAAAATTCTTTGCTGGAGATTTATTACCTGGAAATAAGAAACTATATTCTACAGGATATTAAATGATTCATTTCATGACAATTTGTTTCATAATAATTTGTTTCATATAACTGAAAGCTCTATGATAGTTTATTATTTTAAGTAATGCATAAACTGTGATAGTGATTGTTTATTAACGTCGGACTGAGAAACAACATGGGAGCTATTAGTGACGTTTATCGTAATTCTGAACCTTGGTCAAGTGACGAGAATGATACATGAACTGGCAATTCGTTCTCCGAATTTCCACACCACACCAATGGAAACACTTGGGACAAACAATGTGCATCAGATCCGCAACACGGCATGTTTCTTATGGTCTCTGGGTTTGATACCACGACTTGACGAAAACAACGCCCTCGAAGAGTCGGCTACCATGACAACCAGGCTACCCTGGACATTGCGTTAACTAATGAACACATAAGAATCTAAGTACAAATATAACTATTTTACGGATAAGGAGAAACATGGTTATTTTTTGCATTTTAATTCTAAAATTTTTCGAGTATATTTTGAATAAAAAATAAATTACATTTGCACAATATATTTTTTTCATCATTAAGTAATTTAAATTGTAAAATGTACAAGAAAAATTCAAACGTGTATTTATTAAGTATTTATCTGAGAATTCGTATTGTATAATAACAACAAATATTTTAATCCTTTATAATCCTAGAAAGAGTAAACATAAAAATTATGCAGAATTTAAAATAAAATAAGAATTTCTGATGTGTAAATAAAGTAATTGAAGCCTTATAATAATAAAGTAGTTATTACTAAAGTAATTATTTCAATAACTGACACTAATAAACATGAGTTTTACAAGTAGAAAAAACTGTTTTTCGTTTTCATTATCTTATATGATTCGTGGATTACTATTGTTATTCATATTAATTTTATACACTGGAACCGTTTTATACAGTGTGATTTGAATTATGTTTATGTGATTTGAAGTATACCGATGTCCAAAATTTATGGATAATTTGTAAACTGCGATAATTTGTAAATAAATATTGAGGCATTTGTTGAAAATACCTTGTAGGGAAAATCATTTATTAAAGGTGAAACTTTGTCTTTTTACAAAACATTTCAGTCGACGTCTTCATGCCTAAGACATCAACTCACTCGAAAGCGCGAATATAACAGATGACATGGCATAAGCATTTCAGATAGGTTTCTTACAACTCATGTGCGAAGGAACGTTGTTAACAATCAACGGATAGAAATATGGCATGAAAACAACGACAAATGAATATGTTTACGAATGGAAGATTCGTCGGAATGCTCTAATCCGGATGATCAAAAACAAAAGTAGCTTGAATTCTGAATGTGCTTCAGTGTGTTTTCTCTATACTCTGGCGGGAAATCTTAACTATTGATCAGTATCAGGTCGGTCAAGAGTGACAACTGTTTAACAAGACCGATATCTGGAAATAACTGCGCGATGTGAGAGGCACAGCTAAGACAGAGAACAGGGCTTAGCGCTAACACCCGCCATATGTTACGAGTTTCTAAACATACTATGACGGATTCAGCTCGAAATAAAGATTCTTCATTCTTTAAAATTTAATTTATTACTACACATCGTCACAGAACAGCACAAGAAGACGGATATTACAGAACACATGAAACATTTTGAACAATTAAGGTAAACATATCACACACCCTCAACACAAGAGTTTCGATGAAAAAAACATCACAGTTCTATTACTATCAGCCACACTCAACGTTCCTCTCTGGTGTCAACGGATAGGATTCGTGCCAATCTTCGAAATTCGTTTCTTCCAGCCAAAAACCGGTTACGATCGTATCACAGTAATATCGAGAGGCGACTTTGTGCTGTCTATATTAGGAATGGTTAATTACGTGAATGAAGTCTTTACAATACTATTTACAAGATACTCAATCATGTTAGTCTTTATGCACATCTACGCAAAAACACTCTCGTTTAAATTGCTTAGAGCATCAGATCTGGAGTTGGGGAACGTGGGACAATTTATGTTCAAGGACGAAACTCGTCATAATATCTATTTTTATGCCCTCTTTTGTTGTAATTATGACTATTTTCAATTCCTCGTCAAATGATATCCAACTGACCTTAATAATTAGCAATGATTTTAATAAAAAACTTTAGTTTTTTTTTTACAACAGTATCTTGTGATACTTATAACTCTTCTATTCAAAACAGCACTACTTGTTCCTCGACTAGGAAATATTCTTTTAAATGCTAATACTTCATATTTTGTTTTTCCTTTCATAGCCAGCTGGAACCGGTAGGGTAAATAAGATAACCGTGTCCCAATTTTTTTGCCTTGGTTCTGTTCCGCGTTTCCTTTTTCGTTCTCTTTATATCTATTTTTCTCCCTAATTTCGAATTAATGGAAAAATTTCCTTCTTAAATTTCTTTTCTTAAATGTATTTTTATATGTTTATATAATTTTCTTCAAAGTTTTTGCTGTCTTGTTCTGGAACAATACTTAACAAATTTAGGATTCTTGTCCCATCTAAGACATCCAAGTTATTTTAAGAAGACAATTTATTTCTAGTACATAAATTTAATTAGCCAAATTTAGTGAATTTTAAAAAAATAGTTTTGAAGAGCATCGATTTCTGATTTCTTAAATTTTTTTGATGGTTCCATTTAAAAATGTATTCATCCAAACAACACGGTATGCATACTGTAAAAGGAAAGAATATTCGACCTTTTTGAAAAAAAGATATGAGAAAAATATCAATTTGCGGTTTTTGTTCAATTTTTTAACTGCACAACATTTACCGAGTTTAGTTGTAGTTATTTTTCTACTTAATTTTGCTGCAATTTTCTCTTTGCTACGAATACCAGAGCTGGCATATTACGTCACATGCCGACACGATTAATGCTGGCATTTTAATATTCTCCAAATAATTTTACAAAAAAAAGTTTGATTTATTCATTTGTTTGTCTGTATCATAAAACTTATACTAAAGTACTTTTACAAACTTTGAGTTGAGTTTAACTTTTGATATTCCCCCATGCTTAGAACGAGTACTCTAGTCAGTTTTTTAATAAGAAAGTTTTGAAATACTATTATTTAATATAATATTGAATAATTTATAGACTAATAATATACTTAGTTAAATTAGCGTAGGGATATAATACAATTCAAATATTAGAAAAAACTTTAGATAGAGAAAGGATAAAAAAAATACCATAGGGAATAAAATTCATGAAATCAGTTTCAAACTTCTGATTCTCTCGTTTCACATTTAATCTTAAAAATAACGATTAAAACTTCGAATTCTTATGTATTTATCTTCAATATTCTCATAAGTTCGAGGGAAACTGTGATTGTCAACAGATCTAATAGTTTATTGATTTAGATCAAGGCCAGGAAATTTACAGGAGAAGAAATCATCCAATACTGTTTGCTCAAAACTACGCAACCGAACTCTCACAATTTATTACAGCAACCGAAGTATTTGACTTTTCCGAAGTTAAACGACCTTAAAGTCCTTTCAACAGAAAGTTATTAACCATCAATAGCTTAAGCGTGTTGATTTCTAAATACAGAAATATTTTTATACGAAAGGGTTATGGTAGTATATTCTGGTTTCATTCTCATAAATTAACGTTAAAATGCTATTAAATCATTTTATCAAGAAATTAAAATTAACTTAAACACTTTTAAAAAGTTATATATGCGTTTATTGTGATATTAGTTTGAATTTGTTACTCATATATAGCTTACGATAAAAGTTTTAGAAGCAGAAATTAAAATACTAGACAAAATTAATTGCTTTTAGTATTACTTCTATGAGCATCGGTATGACCATTCTAGTTGAATGATTGAAAAATCAATCTTTGTTCATTGTCAATGTTTCGGTGCAGAATGATATTTGGTTACGGAAATTGATTCATATTCTAAATTATACAGCACAAAATAAGGCAAAAATTTTGAAATTACAAAAATTAAACTTCAACTTGTACTGAAGTAACGTTTTTGAATCGAAATGATTTTCAGGTTTATTTAAGGTTATTTGGAAAATGTTTCTTCTGCGTCAAGTTGTTCTATGTGTTGTATTACTACTTCTGCAGCATTGTGTGATCTTAATTCTTGTACAAATGGAATATATCAGTATTTCAACTGAATGTTTTATTGTAACAGGCTCACTAACGCAGTCCCCTTTAACTAACGTTTTGGGACTTCGCTGTGGTGTTATTTGATTTGAAAATATCTATTTGTGAATGAACCGCGACTTATGTAAATTAGTACACACACGCCCGCATGCACACACGCACATACTC
>BMAW01038981.1:22556-44860 GCA_019974015.1 Nephila pilipes
AATTGGCTCATAATTTATTAGATTATCATATTAACTTTCATTCCTGTTCCCTAGATTATTCTTATAGGGTCTAATTTCCTATTTCAATAAATCAAAGAAATGAGTATGGAACAAATCATATGTTAAAAACTCTTCTAATACTCGTTCATTTAGTATTGAATTTTATAGAAGACACAGTGTGTGTTTTGAAACATATTACTATACGATTAGAAGTTTTGACTTTTACTATTGTTTAAGAAATATTATATAATATCATGATGAACACAAGTGCATATTAATTCATGTACTTTTAAATCGAAGCTGGATTTATAGCTCGGTTTTCTTAAAAAAATCAATAAATAGAGAGATGAGGGAAATTAAAAATACATTAAAATATTTAACAGGATTATTTATAACATTTTCTTTATAATATTGTATTAACATGAGTATTGTTCTTTTTCAGTGGCATATATGCATATAACTTAAATTCCATAGTTTAAAATTTATTCCTGTACAAACTATGAAGAACGTGATAAGTTTAAATATTTTAGAATTATTATGAATCATAAAAATAGAGAAAAAATAGAAGAAGAAAGTGTTTTGAAGTGGTAGATTAAAAATCGCTTTTACTTTACACGAAGATGAATTTAAACCATTCTATTGACATCTTAAATCCTTGTTTCCACCCAAGAGGGCAAAAATCTTTAAACTTTTTACTTCGTCGTAAATTCTTCCATTTTATATATTTCAGTAAACTATCTTGGAAAAAGAATTCTTTCAAATAAAAAAATGTGGTAGTCTGGAATATATTGGAGAGGAAATATACGTCGGGTAATAGCTAACGGCATCCGATGTCTGAAAATCGGATAATACTTTTTTTTTCTGTTCTCAAAGTTGAAAGAAGCAGCAAGTATTCTGTTTTATTTAGAAAATATGCTTTTTTCTACAGTCGCCTGCCTTTTAACCACAGGTTTCAGCACTTTGCGAGTATGCTGCAGTGTCAGTCACAGCCATCTGTTGTTGAAAATGTCTACCCTTAGGAGCTAAAGCGCATATTTATAGATATATGTTCCCTCAGCCTAAAAATAGTTAAGAAAAAAGCAAGGAAGCATTTAAACAGGAATACCATTTTTTATACTCGGCATTTAAGTGAGTAAAGCAGCTTGTCGCAGCTTGTTTTAGCTCACATTGTACTGATTTATTTTTGCGCTATGCTTCTTATCAAAACAAGAATATTCAATTAAGTTATTATCAAATGTTTGAATTTAATTTTGGAGTTTCTAGAATGATATATTACTTTTTCTGTTATTTATATCGTCTGAATAGGTTCAGAATGAGTGTAAATGTTCATATAAAATATATAATAATTCTGTTATTAATTATATATTTTAATCATTTAAGTTTTTATTTAGAGCTATCTGTGGCATCCCCGTAAAAGCTATATTAATGATCGAGTATCCAATAAAACCATTAATCTGGAACAACCATGGACCCAAATGTGCCAGAATAAAGTACGATTATGGATTTATGTAAATTTATTGGAGAATTAAAAAAGAGTAGGGTTCTTTTTTTGTTTTATAGGCAGCACTATTATTGTTTAAACTGATTAACAAAGTGTGTTTGTAGATACAAATTGTGCTAAAAGTATGTTGCTTTCACATACTTTGTTCTGCAATATATATCAAAACAAAATACTTTGAATATGCAATAACGTTAAACAAAGACAACATATTTTGTTCTACACGGAATGTTGTCTTCACAAATCAATCATCAATATAAAGCTTTTGTTATGCGATGAATTTATAATCGACAGTAAATTATTTATTTTAACGAGAGGGATTATAAATAATTTAAATTTAATTTACAAAATGATGTTTGTAAATTACAATTCAATTATGAATAATTTTAATTTCTTAAAAATTAAAAAAAAAAAGTAATATAAAGAATAGATGTTAGAGTAAAAAAATACGCACTTACTTCTTGAAGAAGCTTCAAAATACTTATTTTAAACATTTTGTCATTCAAATACAACATTCTGAGCATAGGAAAAAGGGGTAATGCATTGATTGTTAATAACAATTCTACCACAAACATGCTCTGAAATTGTTTGCAAATGTTTTAAAGAGGTAAAATACAGTAATTTGCTATTTTGTTTACTTTTTTAGGGTTATTTAAAAACCTTCTTTCCTTTTTTTACTTTGTTAAATGCTGCAACATTTTCAATTTTAATTAACAACTATCAAGGTTTGACTAGCAACTTTGAAATAAAACCTGTCAAGAATGCCTGGGCTTTAATTAAATTATGTATCGCTTTCTATGTATGATATATAACAGCTTCCTCTACACAAGAGAAAAATGTTGCAAAATTATCAGATGAGTCTTCAAATATTTATTTAGAAGCTAAATGCCAGGCATTTACAAAAATATGATTATAATAATTAGAAAAATTATTTCTTCGTGAATGATCTCATTTACTAGATATTTGAAATTTATGTGTAGTAAAACGTCATCTGTAAAAAAAAGTACCGAAACAGAATACATGTTGATTTTTTAAGATATATTTCTTTCAAATGAATATTTCAATTGTTCAACCATTTTTTGGGTCTAGCATTTTAATACCACATTAAGGATCAATTGCTCAATTTATAGCATAAGTGTATTTGTAATAAGAAAGTATATCAGTTTATTAAAAAAAAAGGGAAAATATTCTAAGAGAGTAATACAACAACAATACTAAGAACTTAATGAATTAATGTACCAGAGCACATGATGATTTGTAGAATACCATATCTAATACAATTTCTGTTTTTTTTATATATATCATTTCACATTTTTAGTAGACCGTAGTTATTTGTGTGCCTAATAACCATACTTTAATTATTCTAAAGAATTTTAAAAATAATTTTTTATCAAAAAAGTTTTGTTTCCCTTTTATTTGAATTTATACATGAACTCTGAGATATATTTCCATTTAGAGACCATTTTAAAGAAAATTATTACATAAAATGGTTCCAGTTTTTTTACTCTTCTACAAAGGATACGTATGCCTTTAATAAACCAAAGATATTTTTTTCTCTTAATATACCTAAATTTTAAGAAATATTTTTATGCGAAGAAAGAGGAAAAGTTGATTCCCTATTTTTTGTGCATATATTACATATGAGGAGTAAAATATGTTGTATATTTATGGAATATTATTTTTCAAAATGGTACCTTAATGCAAATATACCTGAAAAATATTCAACTCAAAGGGAAATATTCAACTCAAAGGGAAAGAAAAGCACTTTGATTAAAAAAAATACTTTTATGGTTCTATAAAAGGAATAAAATGTCTTTATAGTGAACACAAAAAATATCTAAGATCTACGAAAATTTTTAAACCATTAATATGAAAAAAAAAATCGGCATTTTATTCCACCTCTCATATGTAGTGGTAACCTTACAGACCGATTTCTTCATAACCGTTTTTTTTATACTGTTTTGAAATAGTTAACACTCTTGCTTCCTGAAGATGTTGATAAAAAAAAATTGAAAACAAATTTCTCGTTTTAAATTAAACGGTCATTAATACATCAAAATGATTGATAAATTATTCAATATGGATCCAAACTTATCCGTGTTATACATGTTAACAGAAATGATTTAAAGTTTAAATAAGACAAAAATATTAGTCATATTTTTTATTTAATAATTGAAAGAAATTAAATTTGAAATAATATTAGTTTCTTCAGCTAATATAATAACTTAAGAAATATAAAAAGAGGAAGGTATAAAAATGAATAAACCCTAAATAAATTAATGGTTAGAGTTATTTATAATGAACACACACACACACACACACATATATATATATTCATATATATATAACATATATAACTCAAACACACACACATATATATATATATATATGTGTGTGTGCGTGTGCGAGTATAAGATAATGCAATGAAATTGTCATTAGAAGCACATAAAAATAAGAGAGCAATTAAAATCCAAAATAAACAAAAGAAAATATCTATAGATCATTATTAGTTTTCTACCCCCATATATATATATTTGAAACATTTTTGTTATCATTAATATACTTATAAATGCCACATTTTTATGAATTTTCACTTGATCATTTATAAAATGAAGTATTGAACTTAACTTTATATAAAAGAATATAACAAAACATGCTACAAAATTATAGATATAGCTTACTTATTACAGATTTTTTAGATAATTACTTTTACAGGAATCCTTGAAAGCACTAAAGTATTTGAAAATTAGAGCTTTTGTATTTACGAGTAACATCATAAAAGTATTGGTTTTCTAGACTTAGAATGATATTGGGAACATTGATCAAAGAAATGTTCTTACAATATTAAATTAGAATTAAAAAAAAGTCCTCGGTTTTGGTTTGAAGAAAGAATTGGTTTTCCCCTTCTTCTTTTTAGATGATCATTGTTTTTCCCCTCCTTTTCCACTTGTATGACAGTGCGGTAGAGCCTATAATAAAAACATATTTCAAAAATATTTTCCGGCCATGGGTATAGGAGTTGCATTGTTGCTCGCTATCGATAACTGATTGGAGCGTAAGTTTGGGTTAAAGAAAAACTAGCCTAGCAATAACATTTCGTGAGATCAGAAAATTTATTTTTATTCTCACCAGAAATCTTTGTTAGTGTTAAAGATATAAAAAGAAATTACTGAAGATTGTTTAGTTGCATAGAACAAAAATAATAGTTTAAAAAAGTAAATGGATATAACTAAATGCACTTTGATAAAGATTATTTTTAGAAACTTGCAAAATCGGTTTGGATAAATGTGTATATATATATATATATATATATATATATATATATATATATATATATACATGATTATTCAATCCAGTTATGTCTCCGGATCCGGTTCACTGCGAGTATAGATTGTTTTGAGGTAACAATAAATACACCTTTTTGCCCATCTTAAAGATTTTAGAACGAGTTTTGTGATAAAATATCTTGCAATAGCTTCTAGTCTTCCAAAGATAATTAATGCTCTCTCTCAGCAGCTATCTATAATTGATATTTTATTCTTGTAAGTAGTCCATTACGGAATTTCCAAGGTTCATTTAAATGGCAATATCGCCTCACCAGTTTGATTTTAACACACTTAGAGGATCTCCAGCTGTTTGTCCATACATCAACTGGAAAGATGACTCTCCCGTTCAACAGTTTGGAATTTCTCTGTATGCGAAAAGGCAAGTCCGGGATATGTTTGTCCCAATTTCTTGGATCAGTCGTAATAATGGGGTGTAATGAATTTTTCAATGTGATATTGTACCTCTCCATGAGTCCATTCGAAGCTGCTTACTACACATACGACGCAGCTGACATAAGTCTATTCGACACTAGAATTGAATATCGTGGGGTACAGCCCATGACCTTCATGAACTCTTAACATTGAAGTGAATTTATTCCCCATATCGCCGGCAATGACATTTGGAATTCATGCCCTCATAAATATCTGAATGAACAGTCGCACGTAGTTTTGTGTGACAACGATCAAAGAGGGATCGCTTACGGTCATCTGGAATCTGAGTCTACCATAACAAGATAGTATTTATATTTTGTGGTCAGTGGTGGATCAATCTCTCCAATTATATCCGCGACTTAGAAAGGTAAATCTAGCCTGAGAATAGGAGTTGTTGGTATTTTGTCTGTGACTTTCTCTTAGCTACTTAACTGACAATAATTTCAAGATTTGAATATCCTAAAATATCATAATTTGGTCTCACATTTTTGTTGCTGTTCCCTCAGTTAAGCTCTTTCACTTACTTGATTTTGATAATCATTTTTATCCTGAGTGAGAAATAATATTTCCGAAGATAAACATGCTTCATTTTCCAATATTTGCACCCACACACCCACATTTCATTGAGTGACTAATCAGACTGCTGTCCTCCACAGCAATATCCATTACTATAAGATGATTCATTTTTTCCTGCTTCTTCTATAGGGGCTTGTAATAGTATGCATATCTAACAGAATGATAACTTTACCTTGGATTTATTCGCGATTGCTGTTAATATTTGAATAGGTTTGGAAAATGCTTAGTTAGTATTGTTTTCTTTATCCATAACTTAAAGCTAGAAAATAAGGCCTATATTTTTTCATCAATTATTTTCCCTTCCTCATTCTTTTTATCCCGAATGAGATCTAAGTTTACCACAGATATTAATCCAGAGTCAGTTAAGGCTGTTGAAATTTTTCTAGTGACAACAATTTCAGCAAATTGGAGATGACTAACAGCTAATTTTGGTTCTCTTAATTTTCGTCACCTCAGATGCCTAACCGAAAATCAGTTAGCTGTTATTGCTTGATCATTTTATTTATCGATTAACAACTCATCTCAGGATATTATATCTTTTTGGACATTTCTTCCCAGGTTGTTCTTCAGGTGTTGCTATCCGCAAATATAACAATCTTTTGTCGATTTTCTTATTTCATCTTTCTGAGTTATGATATTTTATCTAGACTGAGATGAAATATATTTCTACATTTTCAAATTGTTCTGTTATTCCCATGACGGTCGTGTATTAATTATTAAATACTGAATACTCTCTTTAAAATTTTTCTCTTTCTCTATGGTATTCTTCTTTCGATTCCTTTTTCCGCCTATCCCGTTCTTCTCCTTGTTCCAATTCAATCCTTTATTTGATATTTGTAACCAAAAGACCTCAGACGAATTCTTCTTCTTTCAAGAATTCTTTGATATTCAGCAATTTCTGCTTTAATTCCATTGCATTTAAGCTATCATCAGCTATTTCACGTAACTCACGTAAAACGTATAACAAATCCTCCATTTTCACGTTATTCAAAATTGCATCCTTCAATGTAAAGATCGACATCTCGATAAACATTTCTTTAGCAACAAATTATAAGTTCTCCAGTTTTTTCCTTTCTCTAAGGAAAGCCATTGCAATTCGCAAACCAATGGAATTCGAATTTTGAAAAAATTCACTCAATTCCGAACAAACTCAAAATTCACTGTGTCCTGTCAAACTGTGCCAGTGCAATGTTTGCTTATGGTTCGAATATACAGTGAAATGAATCACGACATTCAAGACGTAACAAATACTTTATTTTTAAACCAAAAGGTTTGTAGCACTCCCGGGGAGGCCAACTGATACTGCTCCAATGCTAGCGAAACTTTCATTGCCTCGCAAAAATCACTCTATCTCCCTCCCGGCGGGCAGTACTGTTTGCTCCGCGTAGCGAAGGCTTTTCAATCTTCAATCTACCTGATGGGAATATTGCGATGTAACATTAATGAAAACTATTTACTAAACAAAGAACGAAAACTCACCATAATTGGAAGCGAATTTACCAGCCATTGTTACTTTTTTAATACCTTTACAAACTTAAAATGAATTCTTTCTTTAATTCTATCCATGTACATGCAAGAATGTTCTAATCCTATGGCGCTTTTCATGGGCCGCGGTAGCCTAGTGGTCAAGGTCGTGGACTCGCGATCAGCAATTTTCCATCAGTCACGGGTTCGATCCTTTTGGCCGCCAAAGACCCTTGCGTAACTGGGGTTGATGCACGTTAAATCAATTACCTCGGGACCAAAGTCCTCCAGAGGAGTGGTGTGGATGTTATAAGAGGAGAGAGGGGTGCTAGCTCAGGTGTCGTCCTCGTCACTTGACCGTGGTTCAAAATTACGAGGTCCGTCGCCAATAGCCCTCATGTTGCTTCTAGTACGCCGTTAACTAAAGTTAAATTGGCACTTTTCATTCATGTGTTTAAAATTTATTATAGGCTTAAGTCTATGTGTTCAAGTTAATTTTTTATACAAAATATGTCATTAAATTTATTTTAATATTTTCAGAATTTTTATGTAATTTTTTTGGGTTCAGTTACAAAAATAATAATTACATTTCAACAAAGAGTCAGATTTTCAGTTTCATATTTACATTTGTTCGCACTAATTCAAAATACAAAACTTAAAATTGAATATTTTAGAAGTGTTCAATAATTTCACAAATTTTTAAAAAAACATTACATAATGTATTGCAAAAACTGACTTCTCTTTTCCGAATCACTTTAGCAACAAAGTATGAAAAAACCATTTATGTCTTTCGTTATTTATGTTTTTCACATCGTTTTTTCGAAAACGGTTACATAAAGCTTTTATGTAAAATTTGAAGAAGAATGAAACGAGTTATTAAGATATTAAGAGCTATTAAGTTAACGAGCAATATATATATATATATATATATATATATATATATATATATATATATATATATATATATATATATATATATATATATATATATATATTCATATAAGCAGTGAAATACCTAATAACGACATTTTGGGGGTCAAAATTATATATCATTCAAAAGAGAATTATGGTAATAGAGGGAATCAATACTGGAACGAAAAGAATTTTGTTCTTCTTATCCAGTGGAGTCACCAGGGGTGCTCTACTTTCATTCAGCAACCCTCTTGTTTACCTAAATAATAATATTTATTAAATGATGAGAGAAAAAAATATTTGCAGTGTTAATTAAATTTTACAGCCTCCCCCTCCAAATTTTAGTGAAGTATCCTTGCCCAGGATTCTTGCAATGCTACAACTTATAAATGTTTATTGCATATATAAATAATACATATTTGTTGTATGAATAAATAAATCACCAAAAAGTTTTTTGAAAAATGTATTAGGTAATATGAATAAATGAAAATGCATGCCTATTAATCAATCCTTATTTATTTGGAATTCTGCGAAAAGAAATTAAGCTTTTTTTCATCATTATCCAGGGACAATCTCATGCAATAATTACGAAGTGCATCTAAAGAATTTGGATGCTCTTCTGGTATATTAGGTAAGTTAGAAATAAAATTATGAAGAGAATCATTTGAGTACACTGTTTCTCCAGGAGATACGTTTGGCTTTGCCGTAGTGGAATCATCCTTTTCATTTACATCATCATCATTTGATTCTTCAGCTTCAGCGTTATCACTTTTTATTTCAGAAGGAATGTATTCATCTGTTAGTTCAGAAGAGATCTGTACTCTATCATCGACATTTAAATAATCATTAAGAGATATTTCAAACATATTTTTCAGTAGTGGATACGATTAAATATACTCATTGAGAAAGCAAAAGCTGTGATTTTGAAAACAAAAATGTACATCATTGTATGATGTAAAATGAAAATTTACAATGCATATGTTATAAATATTAAATTTAAAAATGTAATAGATATAAATATTGATGAATTGGATTTTTGTAATTTGTCTTATGATTTATTCCACACAAATAAATAATTGCTCTTGGATGTTACAAATTTCATTCTTATTTGATATATTTGAAACTTATCGTATTTCAATAAAACACATATATCTTAGAAAATTAATTTTTATTCATCAATATCTCTGCTTCGAAACATCGGAAAATTTGAATAAATATGCATAAGCTTAGAAAGAACACTTAATCACTTTGCCATTGCATACAATTCAGTTTATAACTAATTGAACAATTATTCTTCATTCATTGTGCGATTTCTTCATTTCTTACAGGGAAAAATGAGTATTACGATTCGTCGAAGATGACGATGAAGGGCATTGTCATTTTTCAATAAATAATACAAATTATGTATGACAAAATAATATGTCTTCTTAAAACGGTACCACAACTAAAAATGAATAAAACTGTTCACTGAAAGTATTAGAAATTCATTTATTTTTATATTTACCTTTAGAGAACAAGAACGTTCATTTTGACCAAAAAGTTACTTTGAGAATTGGTTATTCTTAAAATTTTTATATTATCTCTCCTAAATTTCATTTTTATTATATTTCTGAGGTAATTAAAGGCATCACATTACTTAAAAATTATTTTATATTGAACGACTAAGATTCAAAGTTAAAGAAATCGCTATATTCAGATACGAGCTATGTGCGCTTGAATAAACTCTTTTTATTTTTTCTTCGCTGCTTTTCCTTTTCTCCCTTTTGCGCTTGTTGGCAGAACTATAGTTGGTGAATATAAGAAAGTAATATTGTTTTAATCTGTGATAATTGCTTGTGTCTGACAGCTATTTTCCCAATGTTTTGTAAAGAGGAACTAGAAATATTGAAGACTTTGTTTATGACTTTTTCAACAACTCTAGTAAACAGAATAGTAATGATGATGAAAATATTGATTCAGATTTCTAGATTCTTTCTTTCTGAGCAAAACTCGGTTTCCTCACAAGAAGAAATAAGTGATGAAATTCCAGCTCAAAAGAATTTATTGACTCATCAGCCGATCTTCGTGCTTCAGATAGAGTTTAATGGCAAATTCATAATAAATGGGTTATTATACCTGAGAGCTCTGCTTCTGGAAACATATCGAAAACAGGGCATCTATTCTAAATACTAAGAAAAATATAGGAGAAAATAAATCTTTATTTTAGCGTTTGCTTTTTTTCCTGGTATTGCATATTCATATGTACAAATGAAGAAGCTTACTTTCAATTAAAATTGGATTTATTGGCTGTTTCTTTGAAATAATTGGATGCTTCTTATAACCATAGACTATGCAAAAGTTGTAATGGGTTTTTCTTCGTTAGACTTGAACCTTTTGTAGTCAAAACAATGGGTTCCTCTAGTATTGAAGGAAACGATTTCACGAAACCGTTTCAAATGAAATCTACGGTTTTTGCGGTTTTACGATCTACTTAACTCAAAAAAGGCAAGACTTTCTTTTCAGTCATGATTGTCATCGAAGAAAATATTTTCGCAGATAACCAGTCTTAAGTGAATAATATGTATCACTATCGACCAACAGCTGTTGCATAAATAGATAAATAATATCCAAATTTTGTAATAAACAGTAAATTTTGGATAAAAATGTTGAATGGCTGTGGATGTTGAACCCAAATACATTTTGTTAGATTTTATGTATCTAGAAAAGCATAAAGGGAGGAATGTAATTGAGCAGCTTGGTGAATTTGCCATCATTAGACTAATAGTTCCACTTCTTTTTAAGGAAAAAATATAGTATACGATATCTTTTCAGCAACTCAATACCTTGCGGACCCTTTATTGGTAAATGAGCCTCTTTGTATAGTGCGTCTAAATTCAAGTGAACTATCAACTGTTTGCGAAGATTATTACAGTGTAATCTCTCTACAACGATATTTTTTCAATGTCCTGGTTTAATTCCTTCAGAGCAATGAAAAGCAGTTCTATGTATTACGATATTCTTTACAACAATAATTATTTCTTACAACGATAATTCTCTCTAAAATTATTACAAATAACAAAAAATAGTATTAGGTATAAATCGTCATTTAACGAAAGAATAAGGTAGTTTTTTTGAAAATCAAATAATTTCAGAGGAATAAATGGAAAAGCAAAATTTCTTGTCAATGAAAAATATCTGTTAATGCAAAATATTATAAAACGTAAGTATAGGATATTCCTTATAGCTTTTGGTTTGAAAATTTTATTATAAAATGATAAGAAAAAACTAGATTATTGCTTAGAGTCTACTATAAAATTTCATTTTAATTTCTATATTTAAGAAATGTAAGACATTGTAACAAATTTAATAAACTTTGAAATTTTTTTTAATAGGGCTAGTACAAATTTATTAAAATATCTGTAATTTTCGGGTAGAAGATTTAACAAATTTGAATAAGAAAAGTCATCCAATTAGTATTTATTCTTTTGATTAATAATTTATTCATCTCTATTATTAATAATATCGTATTAAAATGAACACTAAACAAACAAAACTATTTTTCTTTTTCGCATGTACCGATGCATACAACTATAACACTTCTTCAAGGGGAAAAAAACTTTCATTTGCTTAACATCAAATAAATTAAGTTAAATTGCGAAATACTGTATAGAAATGTAATGAGCCATAGTTAATAATACTGTTGTTAATATTTTGTAAAGTTTCCCGAAATTGATACGAGGCTAATATTAATGTATGTTATTGATATTCATCATAAAAGTGGCACTGAGAAGCTCTGAAATGGCTATTGGCGATGAACCTCGTAATTTTGAACATCTGTCAAGTGACGAGGGCAACACTTGAGCTGCCAGATTCCTTTTCAAATTTCCACACCACGCCCATAGAATGATTTGTGACCTCGAACTTATTTAACATGTACTAATATTAAGTACACTGTATTCTTTTTAAGGTAATCACCTATTTTTCTAGAGCAAAATTCTGTGTTAATTAATGTATAATCATTTATATGTATTGATGTGCAACTGCCGGTAATTAATTTACGAATATGATTATCTACTTTTATCCATAACAACATATGTTTTATTAGAAAAAAGTCTGGGATTCATTTGGAGGAGAAAGATGTTGAGATTACCTCTATTTTATAGGATACATGTATGTAAGATGATATGAAGAAGCATTTGTTTATCTCTGAACTAAAATAATGTATATATTAATAAAAACGTTTTGCTAAAACCACTCCTCCAAATCTGTAAAACCATTAACTGATGCATTATGAAAAAAAAAAATTGGAAAAGAAATGTATTAAAATTCCAAATTAATGTATTAGAATGAAACAAATTTACTATCATGGGAAATCTAATATTCTTAAAATAATTTCTACTGCATGAAAAATAAGAACTATTAAAACAGATGAATTAATAACTGAGAGAAATGTATGGTTTTGTGTTACTTTACCTTAATATATCATACCATATTAAACTATAGAATTAAATATAGGTATTTTCCTAAAAGTAATCCTTAATTTTTCAATTTTATTTTAAGTTTACTTAAGTATAATAATGATATTAATGATATTTTATTTGTACCATTTATGTGTATTAGAACATCCTATGAATATCTTATAAATTTATCTGTATATGTAAATGAATGGATTATCTTACTCGCAAAATGACTAATTATGGTTTAAAAAATCATATTTTGTATTTTCTAAGACCAATAATAATCAAACAAGTTTGCTATAAAAAATTTTGTTATTATGATGACTTGTGATTCACATTATTTGTAATTATTTAATTAAAAACTTAAATAACTATCATTATACTTGGCGACTCATTAAATGAACAAAAATTTTAAATTTCAATATTTAAACTTAATTTAAATATTTAGCTGGTAAGTGCAATTTCTACTCCTTCGTAAATTGTCTGAGGAAGATAATTAAATAATTGACTTTTTTATTCTTAACTCTATCCTTGAATACTTTTGGAATATATTACTCATTCTTCAAACACATTTACGTATGTGATGTGGAAATCGTCTCTCAATTTAAGTTATTATCTATTAACTATGAATTATGAATCAACCGAAGATAAAAATTTTAACAAGATCCAATGACCATCTAGTGGGAAAGAAGTAGTTCCGATCTGCAGATCAATAAAATAAATGATGATAAAATAAACCATATTTTTTAAGTAATACAAAGCTTACATTTGGTGCTAATATTAATATATTAAATTATTCAATGTTTTAATAAATTTAACCGAAACTACATAATCTTAAGGGAGATAGATGGAGTGGTGCCACTACGCGTAGTTATCAATTTGCCTTCTTTTGGTTACATTTCCTGAACGTTTTTGTGTCTGTCTGCGAAGTGTGTGAGGTGAATGTATAGTGTGTCAATATTGGCGAGAGGCTTCATTTATATGGGTTACCGGGAGGTGTAAAGGGTCAACAGAAACGAAAATAAAGCATCATTTACTCCTGAATGAATGAGTGACCTTGTGTTTGTGTGGAGAGTGTCCTCAACTAAGATGTGGTGATATTGTAATGCTCCTGTCTTATTTATTTGAGACGCCATTGAAACTTCATTTGAAACCACATTTATTTGAGACTTCAGGAGTGGTAAAAAATTCAACAGGAAGAGAAATAAAACACTCTTCCTCCCCTAATTATTGGGTCATTTTTCTTATGGTTATGAGTGCAATAACTTCCTACGGATTAAGAAAGATCCTGAAATTAAGAACCGATTCTTCATGGTTTTAGGTATCATATATCACTGGGAATTAATTGTGAAATATTTTGTTTTCTTTTATGTAAATAAGCTAGTAGTTTATTATGTTCGTATTTATTTTCTAAGCAATTTCTTCCAATTCGAATTTCGAATTCTTATTTGAAATTCTGATTATATGGAGAACAAACTCTATTTAATAGTTCAAAAAAACATTTAAATGTGAATAAGTGTATTTTTTTAGTATATATGCGCTTTATTTCTTATCAGAAACTTATCTTCTTTATTGATGCAAACATACTTTCTTCAAGCATAATCCTAGGTTTAATTTTAGTTGATAGTTAGATATCATATTAAATTTACCTGAATTTAAAAAAGCGCTTCATATTCCAAATGATTTTATCAATGAATACCTCTTACATTATCTCGGTAGTGTGATATTGAATTTTGAAAAATCTGTAAAATGAACAGCAACAAGTATTTCTTTAAACTTATTACAAAGGAAATCTTTAAGTCTTGTGAACTAATATACGAGTCTTTTATATTTTTATTTTTATTGAAAGTGGAGTTCAGCTTTAAATTTATTACAAATAATTATTCTTAGAAATAGGTGTGAATATTACTTTTATGATTTTTAGTAGAATTATAGTTTAATACCTATATGTTATTATGTGTGTATAATTTCGGCATCACTGATATTTAATTACAATTTGAAATTTATAGTACATTCACTTTTGTGTTATTTAATAAGAAACACGAATCAAATTTTAGACCAAATTTAAGAAACTTAAATAGACTTTGCTTCAAGGGAGGAAAGAGTATGCTATAGAAGAAATTTAAAGTTGAATAATTGACGAATTGCAATTTTATTAAAATCAGGACTTAAGAGAAGATACCTAAGATATTAGAAAACTTTTTTTTTTTGTTTTGCTATATATTTTCCCCTTACCACTAGCATATGGGAAATAATCAAAGGTCTAGGGGCTAAGCCAATAATTTCAACGTAAAAGACTTGTAATCCTTAGTCTCATTTGGAAGTAAAAAATAATCAATTACATATTAAGTACAAAACTTTGAGCTAAATTGATCAGTAAGATAAGAAGGAGGTGAAAATGCTATCCGAATGATATGCATGAAATTCGATCTTTCGTACGGTTTTACAAATATTTTCACTTACTAAAAAATGTTTTTTCTTTATGACGTTCATACACATGGTTTAATTAAACTATAAGTCTGTTTATATATCCTATATTCATGAAATTAATTCTATATGTTTTTCAGGCCTTCTGTTAGAGACCTAAAATAAACATTCTTGAGGTATTTCATGCGAAAGATTAAAACAGCAATTAAATCGATCATTACAAAACACTAACTGAAGATTAAAATAATGTTATTTTATTTAATAGAATTCCTTATTCTATGAAAAAAAATAGGAATATATTGACATATTGGAAAAAGAAACAGAAAAAATGAATTACTGAATAAATTTCAGAAAAAAAAAATTTAAGCTAAAACATAAGTTTAGGTGAGTTTTTAAATCCACGACATGCATCTCATCCTTAACAGTCTCAATAATTTATTTGTTGTAAATTCCACTTTTAATTTTAAATGATTTTGTACATGAAAATTTCTGATTTGTACAAAGTAATAAAAAAACGTATTTTCAGTGAAATCAGCTTACGTAATTATAGTCACACATTTCTCAATATTCCACGCTCATCCAAGTCAAAATACTTTATTCCGCAATCGTATAATGAATTAATAATTTTGATGAGAAGATAATGCAAATGAAAGAATAATAACAGAGCCGAGTGGAAGCTTAATTATGTGAGGTCCCCATCTAAAATTCTAGCTACAGAGGCAAACTACTGACTACTCAGGAGTCCTCTCATACAAAAATCTGTATTTGGCTGATAATTAATATGATAGCATTAAGTTAATTATAAACTAACAAGTAAGTATATTTTTCCAATTTCATTTACTTTTCACTTTCAAAACGTTTATGAGTATAACTACTTTAAATGCTCAGTTTGTTGCAAAAAAGAGAAAAAGTTATTGTGTGTCTCCCTTTCTCTCTTTTTTATTCCTCACATAAATTATTATTTTATTTATTTTGTAGCCCCATGCTATGTGAGAACGTACACGCATATTCACACACACATACAAGCACACATCATATATATAACTATATATATATATATATATATATATATATATATATATAGTGTGTGTGTGTGCGTGCGAGCATGCTTTGTATTTTTTTCCATTGTTTTAAGCAAACCTACAACTCAATACTTCTTCAGATAGAGTCTCAATGAAGTTCATGCCACGATAAAGATTAGAAGTGCACAGCGTGAGGAGTTTTTAGACTTATCAGAAATGTGTGAAAAATAGAAAGTGGGAATGGGATGGAATACGAAAACTTTCATGTTCCTGATAAAATGGACTTCTTCGGAATTCCATTAATTCAAAGGCTTTTTGAAGGTCTTTAAAGAAACACCTAGAAATATAGAATTGAGAGAAAAACGAAGCTCCGAGCTACTTAGAAATGAAAGGGATATTATATTTATATTTGAAATGAGTAGGGTTGGAAAATGATTTTAAAGGTGCAATGAAATTAAAGATATATGCGCACAAACTATAATAATTATTCAATAAGCCCTGAATGAAGTTAATTTGAAATCTTGTTTTGTTAAAAAGAAATCACTTTATTTGTGTAGGGCATATAAAATGATTCTTAAATTTTCAATTTTTATGCAGTATAAACCGTAGTCAGGGCGTTTAGTTTGAGGTGTTACTATTTGAAAGGACTGACACATTAATGCGAGAGGAAGAACTTTCCAAGAAATATGCCGATTCAGGGAAATAACTCACATGTGTGCTTGCAAGAGATCATGTGATTGGTTATATTCATAACATGCTTTTTTTAGACGTTGTTCAGGCACTCTTGCCACTTGGCGATGGCGTACTTCCGCCGAGAGCGCTTGGCTCCCATTTCAAATTGTAACAACCCTGGCGTGTGCCAGTGAATTAAGAATACTTTTTGTATGAGCTAGAGACCAACAAGGTCTGAGGCAACAAGCCTCACTCATTTATCTTAATAAACAATTTCAACAGGTAATTGTCATCATTTCCAAAATACAGTCCACTTACACTCTTAGAAAAAACGTGTTAAATATTTGACAAACTAGATGTATCTCACGAACAAGCGTCGAAAGCACCAACATTGTGTGCTTTGCAAAAACAAAATAAAATCGGTTAAACTCTGTTACAACTTGCTAGTTTATAATGTTATAAGATATATAATATAATAGGAATACTACTGTCAATAGAATTTACCCTTTATAAGCAAATGTTTAATTCATATAGTGTATGATATTTGTATACTTTTCTCATTATCTTTTTTCTATCTTTCCCTTTATAATTCTGGATAAAAAGGCTAATATATCAATAAATAAACTTTAAAAACGAAATATATCACTTTGATATGTAGCGTCTTGTGAATCGTGACCTCCAACTGTGTCATTGAACTTAAATGTTTTATCTCTTCTTTACAATCTTTAATAACACCAAAACTGTTTGCTTTTCGACGAAGTTTATTTTAAGCAAATTCATATTATGAGTTCGTGATATCAAGAGTGTTATAAATTATTTTAATGAAAAATAGTCTTTTGTTTCCTTTCTCTCCTCCATGCAATCATACAGCATATAGATCTTGTCCATCAGTCAGAAGAAGATCAAATTAAAAATATTTATTGATTATCCAAAACACACTAAATAGCTTAAAAATACTTTTTCCGAAAACTAGATATAATTCGGACAATTCAAAAGGCTAAATTATTGCAGAGTAAAATATTTTTTTCATAAATATTGCTTGATTTCTTACATTGTTTTTATTTCTTGAATTAAAAATTAATATAAAATAGGAAATTCGATAAAAATTATGATCTATTACAATCACAACTCATGCATCTAATTTTCACGCACTGGCAACACACTGATCAATTGATAAAATCCTTGTTAAATGTGTTCACCTAAATATTATATTGGTAATCAAATTGAATTCTATAACATTGTAACTGCTATTAGGTGCATGTAATCATAATTTAACAATGATGAATTGGTCTGGAGGAATATGATTAATCAACTGTGAATGACATACAGCCATGTTTGCTTTATTTAAATTACTTCAGGAAGATGTATTACATACAAGCTGTGTCCTTTTGTGCTGAGAATTAAAAATACACGCACGCACACGCATGTATATATATATATATATATATATATATATATTGTTCGTATCTTAAATATTTAAACATATTCATGCATTAAAATGAAAAAAAATCTTTGTTTTTCTTTTCAAATTTGTTTGATTGTGTATATAGAATGAAGTATTTCAGCGGTGATATCGTTGTAGAAGGTAATTTAATACTGATTTTGGTTTCTTTTTATATGTTGTGGATGTATTACTTATCTTAATAAGTAGTAACAATATTCTATTATATTTGACTGATAAAGTACGTTTATTTAAACTTATATTTTAAAGGAAATAATGAGAAAAATAATTTATTAATTTCATTTAATCTTTCTGTAATTTTATCGCTAAATAACGATCAAAAATGTATTACAAAAAGAGGAATAAATTGAAAATATCCTGAGTTGAGTTATTGTAGCATGTCAATAGCTAAAATTGGTTTATTAAATATCTAAGTTCATCGATGTCGAGAAGAAACTCTAAATCCACCTAAACCTCTCTTCTTCCCAGTTGTCATGATTAACCTTTTTATGCAAATGGAAATTATGAGAAAATATTACATTTTAGGTGTACGTATTTAGACACAATACATTAATTATCTTCTGTAGTTGTACTTTAAAACATTTCATGCCATACTCTAAATTATTTATCTGATCCAGTGGCATTTAATTACAGCGGAGTAATAAAATAAAAAAATATTTAGAATTTCTCTTAAATTCCTTTTAAATATTTCAAACAAATTAATTATTTTCAACTGTTTACTAAAGCTTATTTAAATTTAAAAAGTATTCACTGAACTATATCTTCTAATTCTTTCAAACAGATGAGAAATCAAATAATTTATTAAAGGTCTCGATCAGATATAAGTTATGTGAAAAAAATTTCCAGTTCTCTGATAGACGAAACAATAATTTATTTTACCAATTCTATGTCATCGAATAATGTTGACAATACATTTTCAATTGATATTTCAACTCATTCTTTTTCAACATCGTCCTTTTTGTTTGGATTTTAATAGTGAGGCTTATATCATAAATGTGATGTTGCAAAATTTGTCAAGTAAACACGATGGAAATTGTATTTTATTCGTGGATTCCATGGGTGTATTTAAGTATTTAAATCACACAAATAATTCATCTTGATTATTGAAACTGTAACGAAATATGTAATCTTAAATCTAGAACATCCAACTGATGTTTTGATGGATACCATTCATTGGCGATCAAATGAAATGAATAAATTGATATAGTACTATTAAATATGCTTCTGGCGAAATCTCTTTCATCAAACCATACAGTAATATCGCAAAACACATTCAATCAGAAAATCATGATTATTAATTAGATAAAAGAAATATGGAAAATAAAAATAATAAATGGAATCATGGGAAACAAATCATTTCTCATCGGAATTCATTTATATTCAAAAGATAAGGCGTTAATTTAACACGTCTATGAATTGGAAATGCATGATTTACACGTTAACACATTTCGCTAGGAGAAAAAAAAAACTGGGCTCATAACGTATAGTAACTATGATTATAGGTTCTCTGATTGTAATACATATCTCGAGTAAATGCTCTGCTTTTAAATCTCTTTAACTTAAAAGTTTTAAATTATATACACAAAAAATTTATTTTACTCATTCGGGGGTTATTTTACTCAGAAATTTCTTACATGACATTGGATTTAACCAATTCCTATAATTTTATTATAATTTACATTTTGCTCTCTCTCTCGATTTTAAAACTTTAAATTTTTAGTATTAAAGGGTTAGATATTTCCCTTTAGTTTGGCACAATACATTTCACGAAAATTCAGTGTAATAAATTTGTGCAACCCACCAACCAATTTAATAACTACTATAAGCCACTATAAGCCTCCAAACCATTCTTGCTTTAAACACACTTTGTTAGCTTCTTGAGAATTATCTATCTACCAAATTGATCGCTGAGATTTGAGTCAAGAATACTTTTAAGGATTCGAAGACTGCCTTATCAAAAGAATTCAGATAATATATATTATTCAAAAAACGTAAATATCCACCACACTCTTACAAAGCATAATATCATAAAGTTATAGTGTGTGGTATCATAATGTTAAAGTAGTGATACGAGTATAGAGAGAAATGGAAGTTCCGTTAGTTGCATGAATTCTAAGATGTACTAAATTTTTATAAATTATATTTTGGATTCCTAAACGTAATCTCTTATATATTATATGAATCCTTTAATAATAAATATGAATTTCGTTTTTAATTTTTATATATTATTACCTGTTGTAATGTATTAGTTTGTACGTATATATTCTCAATATATATTGAATAATATTTTCATTATATGCTATTATACTTTTGATATATTAATATTTCATTCATTCTTAAATACAAACTTTATACTGATACAATGGTTATGAATACGAAAATAAGTTTTATACTCCAGTTCAATAACTGAAATTGTAATTTTCATACATTTTATTTGTTTAAAATATAAGTTGCAACTTATAGAAAATCATATACTTGCTGAATATTTTTCATTACAATTTCAGAAAGTACACCGAGGAACTCTTTCGATTAAGGATTTTTTTCCATACTTATCTCAGAATGAATCCTTTTTTTTTGTATAGTAAGTAAAATAAAATAGAAACTACAAAGATGAATGGAAAACATCCGCAAAGGATGTAAAAAAAATTCTTTACCATTGTTATGATGAGCTGTTGATAGTTTATTCAATCCAGTATAAAAAAAAAAGCTCATAAGAAAACTAATTTAAAAAAATAACACTAATAACAATTTCGATTTGAGATGAAGTGATATATTCTGTTTCGTAAAAATATTAACGTATGCAATTTCTGAATTCTATTTTAGTTTTATTTATAAAACTCATTCTTCATTTTCAATGTGAATATCATACTAACTGTGAGTAGCAAAATTATTATAAGGAGCAGTTTTTGGTTATCATTAAGATCATAGTGATAATAATTCAAGATAAAAACCAACGTTTTTATATGGTGGCAAAGTTTATAAAAAAATATTTAAATATTAGTTAAGACTTTGTAAAAAACCTCATTTCTCTCTCGTCTTTAAGATCACTCTCTCTGCGAAATTCAATATATCTTCTATAGATGGCGCCAGGTTACTACACAAATTACGTTACTAAAATAAAAAATTGAAATATTTGTTAAAACTTGTAGCAAATGTCTAAATATTTCATTGTTAGGCGAATAAGAACGATTCCTAATTTTCAGAGCTCTAGCTTAATGGAAAGTTGGTTAAATTAAGGACTGAAAATTTGATGACACATACACACACCAAGAGAAATACAGAAAAACATTTTAAAAAATGCGATTTCTTTATTACATCATACATTGCCACTTATTTGTCCTTTGTGTAGTAACAAATATTTCTCTCCAAAGTAGAAAAAAGGAATGGACGGGTCCACTTTCAGAAATATAAACGTACCATACATGTGTCTAACTGTTTTTGCGCACTTTTCATTTTCTATTCTGTGAGTTGATAATGACAACCAATGCTTTAAGGACTAATTTCGCAAACTCTTGTCATAAATTATTGACTCACTATTTTCCCAACCATTTCATTCAGCTCAAAAGGCCAATAGAAAACGTTTCTAAACGCAAATATTCTCCTAGCAAATACATCTTTATTTCTTGAATTTTAAACTTTCGTTTTCATTTCACCAAACCTGTATAAATGCCTGAACATATATAAAGGAATTAATACGGCTGACAATATATTTTTAAGGAATTTTGAGACAATTCCTCTGCGGTGATGTACCAATTGTTTTCATCTATCTTTTCACGAACTATCTGGATTTGGTGAATTTACCAATTACCTGGATTTGGTATTTTTAACGATCAAATGGATATCAATCACATTCAATAGAAAGCTAACAGAGTATGGACCTTTTAAAGCATAAGATAAGTGTGTACTTTTTTTTACAGCTTCTGAAAATTCTGGAAAATTTTTGACTGGGACTCCAACGGAAAAATCAAAAAATAAATAAAAAAAAAAGTAGCAAAAGAGATAGTTAATGCAAACAATAACCAACTACACTTAATGAGTTTCCCTTTGTGCATATTTTTATGGAGGATCAAGAGTTAC
>BMAW01038990.1:0-52727 GCA_019974015.1 Nephila pilipes
TATACTAATGGGTGTCTGATTAAATGGTAGAATTTTGGTTTTTAAGACAATGTTCTTAGAATTAGGAGTTCTAAGATATGGTTCCTAATAAAATGTTGCCTTAATATTCTACTATAGTTGATATTAGGGTTTTTTTCTTTTCTTCCAGTCAGTTCTTAAATTAAATGAACTTTCAAAAATTTACTTAAGAATCAAAAATACCATGAAATATTGCCTTTGTTTAACAGAAGTTTTTATTTATTATTAATCTTATTATAAGTACAAAATTTAGATATTTATATACATATGATAAGGAAAAAAATAATTCTGCATTTGAATATGATGTTTCTTGTTAGATATTTGTTCATACAAAAAATTAAAGTAAAACAAAGATACTTAATTTCCAAATTTTCAAATTTGAATTTAAATTGGCATTTTTTAAATTGGCATTTTTCAAATTTGCATTTAAAGGGTTCTTGATTATTTGTATGCTTTTAAAGTAGTGTGTTGTATACTCATTTTAAAAGTCAGAAGATATGTATTATTTCTGGGAAGTTTGAAATATATATATATATATATATATATATTTATATATATATATATAATGGGTAAAAAATTTCTTTAACTTTCTGAATAACATATCTGAAAATATTTTACATTCAAAAATATTTTTTAAAAAGAAAATGCAAAATTTTCTAAATAATCAAACGAGACTATAAACTATAAAGTAAAACAAACTCAATGATAATTTTAATGAGAGAGGCAAACATATTGTTATGCTAATGTTTCAAAAAAGGAATAAAGTATTTAAGTAAGACAATTAAGTAAATTAAGTAATTTAAAATACTAAAAAAATTAGTAGGTTAAAATACGTCATTTAAGGAAATGAAAAGATATATTGTACTCATAAAAGCTATAAAGTTCAAAGAGTATAACAAAATCACATAATTTCTACTTGGAATGAGGCAATAGGATGCCTTTTTTTCCTGCTTTTTGTATGATTACTCGTAAATTATATCTCATGTCTTTCTTTACATCAAGAACAACTTTCATTTAATATAATTTCGTTTAATAGTAAAGTAACACATTTTGCAATTAGCTATGTGTCATATACGTTTACAGAAACAAAATAATGAAATGATATTTTAATGTAAAATAAATTTATAATATTTAAATCTATCCGAAATATGTAAATATTTCTTAAAAAATTCAAAAAATAATTAATTTTTCTTTATTTACAGAGTTTTCATTGCCTAAATTTCAAGGTTTGAATTCTTATAGAGCATTATTATTCGGAGGAAATTGTATTATATATAAGAAATAAGAGAAAACTTATTTTTCATATCTGAGCAATCTAAATGCATCAAGCGAATAAAAAAGAATAATCTCAAAGAAATTTTGCCTCCGCTTAAATTTCCTTTCTTTCCTTTTGCACATTTTTCGTTTTATAGAAGTCTTTAAAATGTACGAAAGGCACTTTAAAGGATTTTTGGCAATAATATTATGAGAGAGAGATCACAGATAGAGAGGAGATAGAGATCACAGATCTTATAAAATTATTAACAATGATTATTGTTTTAATCTTTTCCTTAAATGTCATATATATCTCAGGAGGAATGTAACAGAAGATACCATTAGGAATTTCTTGTATTTTGAATATTCGAATAATGGAATTTGTAATAGAGAGAAAATGATTTTAAATTTATGTAATCGGAATAGAAAATAAGAGAACTTACCAATCTTCGTTTATAAGAAAGGTATTTTCCATTGGAAGAAGTATTTTTATAGACTATTACTGAAGCTAATCAGGTGATTGAAATACAAAATCCCATGTCATGATTCCACTGACGAAATGAAGCATCTGTAAGATGAATGCTGAAAAGAAACCACGGTAAAGTACTAAGTATTAGTAATTGTCATTGGCAGTTAATAAATTTAATATTTATAAAAATATTTTAAGCGTTATATAATGTGCATTTTAGTCGCTCCGAAGATTCTCTATAGATTGGGGTTACTTATGTAGTTAGTTTGAAAGTTTCTAACTAAACAAAGATACAATATATTTCTTATTAAAATGTATTTTTGTATTCTACATAGTTTCCTTGTAAGTCTACACACTTTTGTCTGCCATGCTCCCATCTCTTGAACCTGTTCAAATAACACTCCACTTCTTACTCTGCAAAATAATTGATAACGAAGGTGATGACCTCCTCATTTGAAAAAGTCTCTATCCTCCAAACACAATTTTTAGACTAGGAAGCAAAATTAAGTCATTTGGGACTAGATCTGGTGAGTAAGGAGGATTGTCAATCAATTCAAACTGTAATTCGTGTAATTTTTGTCATCTCAACCGCTTGAAGTCTGAGAGGGCGGCATTGTCTTGGTGAAACAGAATTTTTTTTTTTCTGAAAATGTGGCAATTTTTCTGCAATTCCTGTCTTCAACTTGTCAAGTAATCATGCGCAGTATGCTTCAATAATGGGTTTACAAGTCTGAAGATAATTGCTTATGATAACTCCAAGACTATCTCGAAAGAAGTCTTCATTACTTTCTGAACAGAATTTTTTTTTCGCTTTTTAAGAGCCAATTCTCCCTTCGCAGTCCACTAAATTAACTGCATTTTTGTTGTGGTAGTATAATGGAGTACCCAAGTTTCATCTACAGTAATTAATTCGCGTCCAATGTCAAATTTATTGTGCCTAAACTGTGGCAACAGAGCTTTAGCAATGTACATTCGAACACGTTTTTGGTCTAACTTTAACCCAACAAGCGGACAGCTTTCTTATGCCTAAATCTTGATTGAATATATGATAAACGTCCTCTTTGGACATATTCATCGTCTCTGATATCTTTCTCACTTCAATTCGATGATCGTCTAGCCCTATTTGGGGAACTTAAGGGATATTATCGTCAGTGGTAGCAGTTTTTGGACGTCCCGAACGGTCATCGCCTCTCAAGCAAGTACGACCAGTTTAAACACAGCTGCCCAAATTTCACGGAGGTAAATGATGGTACAAACTCCCCGTACACTTACTCCAACTCATCTTTGATTTTCGTAGGCATATTTCTCGTCAAAAACAAATACTCAATGACAGCTCGATACTCGATATTTTCCATTTTCATAAAAACTCTCATATCGACTCTCTCAAACGATTATCAAACAACTGCGTTTCCAAAATAGCTGAAATTTTAGTGAATACGTAACAAAAGATGCGCAATTATATTCCTTAGCGATTATTGACGATTGCTGATGTTTTCCGTTAAGGTTGGAAACATTTCAATCAATCCTCGCAATTATTTTACTCACCGAATCAGACCTGGCCAATTAGCGACCCAATGGCTGCATGGGGCCCACCAGGTGTCAATCTGCGGCCGACAGAGCTGGATCATCTGAATAAAGATTTAAACTTTTATTGTACATAAAAATACCAAAGAACATTTCATAATAAGTATTTCGTATCATACTCTATTACCATGGGAATATCTCACTACCTGACTGAACTTTTATCACAATTGTTCTTTAACCTTGGTCAGAAACAATTGTTCGACAACAAAGCTTCTTTAAAAAATGCACTGGCCATCTGGGTGATACACAATGTATAACTAATAAGAAAACATACTGCAAAGAGCGGGTGTGCATTTCTAGGAGTAAGGAGTGAATGCGAGACACGGAATATGCGAAATAGCAGCAGCCTGTCTGTCTGCAGAAAGCCTAATATATTAGATATAGAAGCGGATTTTTCCAGACAGACTGACTTTTCGGCTCTTTTGATTGCTAATAATTTAAAGCCAGCGCTTTATGTTGTAACTGCAGGATTTTTCTTAAAAAAATTGTATCTTATGTAAATATATTTAAATAAATAAAATGTAATTTCCCATAATTTGTAGCAGATTGTTCTTTATTTCTCTAATGAGGTTCGGGAAGTTTAGTCGCTTCCCAAACGATTCAAAAAGCAAAATATTTAGTAGCTTTTAACGTGAGAATTTTAATCGGCATAGAATTCATCACTTGAATATATATATATATATATATATATATATATATATATATATATAATGCAGCCTGTTTTAATAAAATATGTTTCCAAAGCAGCCCGCAATGTCTTTTGGGTTGGAGAGGTTTGCACTAAATCAATTCTTACAGATTTGGCATACTTAAAATTTGACTACTGGTGCATATTTTATAACCAAAAAGTAATCTGAAATATTAAAAACACGTGAGACCTCTTAATTAATGTATACAAAATATTCAAAAAATAATTTCATTCAAAATTTAATAAAATGTTAAATATCTAGCTACTAAATACCCTTCTTAATGAAGGAAATAAGAATATTTTTCTGATACAAAAATATGAAAATGAAGTATTTAATTTGATTGCCTCATCTTGCTATAGCATTCTATTTTTTGAAGTTATTTTTATATTTCTCAAAATCTCATTTCCTTTCCTTCGAAGAAAGTCAAACATTGTTAAGTTTCAAATGACTTAAGAAAAACAATTCTTCAAATTGTGTGAGTGTCCTTTGAACATATAAGAGAGAAAAGTATATGATCCCACTGCGAACTGTTCTAAGGTTTAAGTAGATGTTATTACTTTTCCAGGATAGTCCTACAATTTAAAGTTCCCAATAGCCTCATCAATCAGAAAATGGGTTTTGTTCAGAAGTTATTTACTACTAAACGAAATCTTGAACTGCTGAATGAAGGGAAGAAAGCTATTGAAAATTTAATTTTTGGAACTTTATCAAAGCTTATATATCATAGAGTCGTTTGAAAATTGATAAATCGGAAATCGAAAAATTACTTGTATGTATAATTGAGCAATAGTTATAGATACCATTAATTATTACAAGAATTTGATTAGTTTTATGTATCATAGAATATTGTGTTTAGAAGAAAAAAAGTAACTTGATTAGTGTACGAGTAAAATGAATTTTTATATGAGCTATATCGAGGAGTAACACTGAATATGCTTACATTTTACTAAAGCAGTTCTCATGGGAAGAAACTAAATTTAATTGAATACCAAATTAAAATCTATTGTTCAAAGTTAGAAATAACACTTTCTAAAAGTTAATAATAATAATAATAATAATAATAATATAAATCCTAAGGTTGTTAGAAAGGAACAATACAAAACAAGTATAAAAAGACTTTTTTTGAAACTTTTGGAATAAAATCTCATGCAAGTTATTCTATTTAATCTTATTATTAACATTCAAATCTACGCACTGCTTTTAAAATATATTTGATATTACTTTTGGGGGGCCAGTAACATCAAATCCTTTAATACTAAAATGCAAGACCATAACTAAAAAAAAGTAAAACTTTAATTCCTTCGCATAGTTAAGCTAATAATAATAATTGCTTATACATTTACCTCTGTAACTACATCCAAGCTATAAGAATCTTTGTTAACTCCGTTTGATTCACAATTTATACATGTACATATCTTGATGACTATTTAAGTTCTACTTTATTTAGACTTTTGCTTGCTTTTAAATCCTTTAATTACAATAAACGTTTTAAGTTTGAGCATTTTTTCTATTTTGAGGTTTCATACTTTAAAATATTTTACGCAATGAATAACTAGCAAAGATGGTTTAATACCTATCGGTCTTCATGGTAGTCAAATGACTAAGATTTTGAGCTATCTCTGGATGTTAAAGTATCATTTAAATTATTTAAATTGCTTTGTAGTAATAAGGAGTTATTACATCTGAGTAATTTAAGCATTTACTGAGTTATTGATGTGAAGTTAAGTGTACATTTAGTTGTTGGTGGGACGTCCTTATATAAATAAGTAAATATTTTACTTCATTAATTTTTTGAATCTTAAATTTTCCAAATAATATATCAAGGAATTCCACCAATTGTTCCAATATATAAAAGCAGTATTCAAGAACAATACAGAGACTGATAAGATTTCGTTAATTAAAGCATATTTTATTTTTCGTTAATTAATTACAAACTTTCAAGAAATAGTTAACTAACTGAAAATACAGATTCTAATAAAATGGGAAGAAGAGAAAACTGTAGATTAAATAACCTTAATTTTTTTAAAGTTTTAAGCAAGAGAATGTGTTTATATTTTTAAAAGCGAATAATAAAGAACCACTAGGTGTTTAGAATTAACAGGATTCATACTTAATCCTTCGAAACGAAAAAAGCAGTTTTAAAATCTAATAATATTTTACTCTGGATAACATTGAATAATTCCTCTACATACTTTGCATATCTAAAATCAATTTTATTTACAGATAAAGAAGGAATAATCTCTTACTGAATACCTCTAAACATTTTAATTTTCTCTATTTGCAAAAACAATCCTAGTAAGGAAACTATTAAGAAATTATCCTGTATCCCCTTAGGATGTTCTCTAAGAAGCAATCAAATATCCTCTCTGGAGAGAAAATGTTATTTTGTAACTCCTCTTCTGTTTCTCAGAATCTCTAACTATGATACCCCTGCATTCTGTCTCAGTTTTCAGACATCTCATTTTGTTGTGGTTTACAGCAAGATGGATTATGTATGAGCTCATGCAAATTGGTGTGAGCCTTTTTAAGTTTTACGAAGTTTGTTATATATATATATTAAGTCTATAATTAATAACTTTGTACAAAAAAAACTTTTAATATATTTTTTTATCTTCAACTATGTCTAAATTATCTGTAATACAATTTGCTGATATTTATCATTCTAATATATTATTTCTGTACATAATGCACATGTATATCATTATTTTTTGAGTCGAAGTTATTATTGTAATTAAATTGACAAAATACAAGCGTTTTAAGTATTCATTTAAAACTGACTTTGATTATTGTAGATTTTTAAAATGGTTTGATTGTTTTAATATTAATCAAACAGCAGGAATCTAAATTAATTTTTATCAAAGCGTTTAATGGGTTTAATAGTAGAATATCCTACTTGCGTTGGACTTTAAATTATAAATCCACATATTCATAATAAAGGAAGAAATATTTTAGTTTTCGTATTTGAACACACACATGTATATATATATTTCTTCTTATTTTTCCATGTAATTTCAAAAAGTTTTGAATGAAAAAAAACTATCAAATTATTTATGACCTACTACTTTTATATAAATATGGATGTTAGCCATGATGATTTTTATTTATTCCAAAACACATACAAACATTTTTACTGCACACAATACTCAAATGAAAAATTCTCATCATGTACCAAACTTAAAATTTATTTTAATACATGTAAATACTCGTGGCCATGGTAGCTTAGAAGTTATGGTTGTGGACTCGTGATTGGCGATTTTAGACAATACAAGATTTTTTTTGGTAACTTGATGCTACTAAAGATCCGCCATCCAACCAGGGCTAATGTACGTTAAATTTGTCGAAGATCAAAGTCCTCCCGTTGGCGTCGTTGTGGGTGTTAGGAGAGGAGGATGTTAGCTCAGGTGTCGTAATCGTCACTTGATCGAGGTTCAAAATTACGAGGTATGTCAACAATAGCCCTCGTGTTGCTGTATGTGAGACATCAATAAAAACCATTCATTCAATAAACAAGATCAATATCATGTTACCTGCAATGCAATTTAGTAAGTATCTTTTGATATAATGTAAAAACTCTTTAATGTTATCAGTTACATCTCTTAACAATTTATTTACAGCATGAAAATATGTAATTGTTAATTACCTTACTTAATAATAAGATAAATTTTAATGTTCAATGAAGTGAACATTTCGAATATTAAACACATTTATTTAATTGGATTAAACACACAGTGAAAGCAAACCAAATCAGTCCTTTCACTTTCAAATCAATTAGTGGTATTTGAAAGAATTTTTGATTAAAAGGCTAATAAATTAAAATATTTCGGTTGAAATTATCTGATAATTCCCAGTACTCAATACAGGCATTAATTCCTTCATCATACAACTTACATAGTCAAAAAATTTCCAAAGCATCCTAACAAGCATTTACAGATGCTACAGTAATTAAATATAATTTACTTCGTTCAGGCAACGGCCAGAGTCATAAATATAGAAGAATTCATTTCACTCTCATTTACTTACTTATGATTAATTTAAAGTTGTATTTAGTTACTTTGAATAATAAAGCTTTATTTCCTAATATTGTGTTTCCTTGAATTCTAAATTTCATCTTTTTTTACTACTAATTAAAAAGAAATCTTTATTTCCAAACCCATTCCTTTAGTAAATTGACTATTTAAGCGTTATATACGAGGATCGTTCAATAAATCTTTAAACGGTCCAAGAGATGGCACAATAGAATTTAAACTGTTCTGTTTTTAGTGAACATCAGTACTAACTAGACACTTGTTTAAGTTTTATTTATTTCCATCATATCGTTTCATTTTTATTATCAAATGAAGAAAGAAACATAGTCATTAAACACATGTGATGATAAAACACTTATATTTAAATATTAATCCTTATATTTAAAAAGATTAACATTGAAAAAGGTTGAAGCAGAGTTGAACGATGCTCATGGCATATCTGATTCTGTGTTTGCCACAGTTTACGATTAGGTAAACGAGTTTAAATGTGGTCGTACATCCACAAAAGAAGAATGTCTTTTGGGATGTCCAGTGGAAGTGACAGTTTCCGGAATGATTGACAAAATCCACCAGATGGTTTTGAGTCATCGACGAATCAAAATGCGCAAAATTGTTGAAGCTACTGGTATATTGCAATGCACAGTGTTTTCAATTTTGCACTATAAATTATGAGTGAAAAAGATCTTATCAAGACAGATACTACATTTGTTTTCAGTGGTAGTGGAAAATAAACGAAATCGTGTGGTCAACTCAGAGACAACTTTGGTCCTTTTTAGTTGTACTTTTTGTTTTTGAGACCCAGTCGTCAATACCAGCTACTTATTTTTCAAGCTGTTTTGAATTTTTCAAATAGTTTTTCTTAATTGCTTTTGTTTTTAATTTTGTCGAAAATTTTTTTTCATGGAATTATGGTTGCCAAATATCCTCAAAATGTTATTTTTGAATTTTTTGTATGCTTGTCTAGTACTTAGGCAAAATTAAGATTATTTATTGGATGATTTTTTTTTCAATTGTCTAATCAAAAGTAGCATTTGATTTAAAAATTTTAATAAAACTGGATATGTCTTATTGTGTTATACTTTATAATATGAAAAAGTGTAATATTAAGATGAAAATTCATATTTCAATTCTGTTTCAAATAGTTATGCTTATGTTTGTAAGAGTTATATTTAAAGTATTACTATTACATTAGAGATTTCTATATATTCTTTTTCCGTAACTCGATATACAATATTTTCATACAATTTATTTTTTCTTATTTGTTTGCAATTTTTAAATTTTTTTATTCTATTTTATTTCGCCATAGTGTCTTAATACATAATATGCTAGTTTATTCAGAGTTTGAAGTCCAGTTCGGCGAGCCAAAACAAATAACTGTTCCGTAACACTAATAATCAGTTCTATGAATTGCTGTAAAAATATTGGCATAACATTGATTTGTTCTTGCATGTTACCACAGTAAGAGTATTAAAAGATGTATCTTAATAGTCATATTCGTATTTGTTTCCTTCTTTATTTCTATATATGTATAAATGTTTAAATTTGCAGCAAACTTTAAAATGCAGATTGACAACTCAAGATTAAATTCCTTTTAGAAATTTCAAAAAAATGATACATGCTTGTTAATACATTTTACCTTAATTTTTTGTTTGCACTAAGGTAATTTTTGTTAATAAAGCGTTTTTTAGTGTCTTATTATCAAACAGTAGAAACTTATATGGACTTCATAAGAAAGAAAATGTGTAGAGATTGTCAAAATACAGTGTCATTTTTGTATCATTTTTCAAATATAATTTTCTCTTAATAACTGTGGCTTACATTTACTCTACAGAATAATAACAACAAGATTCATGAATGTAAATACATATCTATTGATTAATGAATTTTTAGATTCACATATTATTTTAATGAATCAATTTAAAAAATTAAAATTTAAATTATGGGTGGTGGATGAAAATATCTGACAATCTTTGCTACTTTAACAATTTACCACCAAGCCATTTCTGTTATCGTCATTTATGAAAATGCGTGTTTTAATCTAACAATTTCTGGAACAATTTTAGTACAATGAGTTTGCTCATCTGGTGCATATCTTTGACTTAGCATTGGACGATTTTCATATCTTCCTTGAATAGAAAAACTTTTTAAGAGATTAAAAACTTCCAATCGAATGAAGGTTCGATTGGAAGTTTTGACACTGTAAAGTTGCAGACAAAATGTTGGTCCATCTAATATCACTGGTGGTAACAACCTTCAAAAAGTATAACAGAAAGCCTATACATCAATGTGACAAATGCTTGAATTCAATGTGATTATGATGAAAAATAACCCTGCTTGTACATAATTATAGGTAAAAAAAGCCTCTAGTTCTGTAATCTTGTTTTTTTTATGATCTGACGGAGGTTGAAGGAAAAAACGACTTTCGTATAGGATACATGGACCTCTTTAATCACTAACCACAAGTTGTAAATTTCGTAAGGTCCCAGTAATTATCTTGAACTTACACATTGAGAACTTAGAGAGGTTAGTTGAATACATAACGACAATCTATTCAATACGAGAAAAAGGAGCTTTAATTTCCTTTCTGGGACCTCTCTTCTTGGCTGTGACCCCATTAAAGAAGAACATTCGTCAAGATTAAAACATATTCATTCAATTTGTATACACTTATACACACTTAAAAACACACACACACTAGATGAACTATTTTTTAACATAAAACCCATCAATCATTGTTAGTGCAGAGAACGAAAATCAATCATTCTACTTAAAGACATTAATCATCATCTCTTTCCTAATAGTTATGTGAATTCTTGTTAAGTGATAAATCGGTAATTACAATTGATTAAATTTAATAAACTAATAGTTTTCCCAAATGCTTATCTTATTATTCTTTGATTTTTTAATATTTTTATCTTAAGGCCGTTGGTGTTTATTATCATTCTACTATTTACGAATCTATTTAATTAGTTATTCTCAAATAACTTACTCATTAATTTAGAATATATTAATTAGTAAAATATTCTAAGTTAATGAGTAAGTTATTTCAGAAGCATAAGCGGGTTCAATATATATACTCATGTCCATTAATCAAGGATAATTCAAAATCACAAGGAAATTGAACTCTAAAGTAATAATTTCACATGTAGGTTGGTTGCACACATCTTCAAGAATATTATGCAAATTACAGAAAGTGATCAGATGCTGCTGATAATACGTCATAATGACGAGAGTGTTAGAGTGTTGCTTATAAGGAATGGTAGCAAAGAAGTAAAAATGTTCTCAAGCGTTCTGTAAGCCGCTCAGTGTCATAGCCGAATAGTTATGACACAGAGGACGCATGTGGATATTTTTTACTTGGTAGAATTATCAGTCGCCTGGAATGTGGACGTACTCTGATGGAAATATCAGAGGAACTTAGAATTGCCCAAAAGTGTCATCTCTAGGCTTTGAAAATGTTTCTAAAGTAATAGAAATGGCGGCAGACATTGCATTATAGATCACGTCCAAACTACAACTCCAAATGACTTTAAGTTTTGGCAGTAATTACAAAAAACAGCAAACGGATCAGTAATTACAATTAAGTAATTAAGTAAACGCAGTAATTACAAAAACAGCAAAATACCTTTCTCGTTAGCTATCTTCAGCCTCAGGCTCGAAAATTTCAAGGCAAACCATGTACAGCCGCTTAGGATATATTGGTCTATATATTCACAGGCCAGTCAGATGTGTTTCTCTCACGACAACTCACTGTCGCCAGCGGATAGCCTGGGGTAGAGAACATGTAATGTGGACATCATCACAGTGGGCTTGCGTAATGTTTTCCGACGAGTCGAAGTTTAGCTTGCAGTCTGATTCATGTCGAACTTTCATATAGATAACACCAGGTATCCGACATGCTTGGCAGATGAGTTGCAGCCCGTCAACCACCTCCTATATGTGTACATGAACTTTAGAGAGCATTGCTGGATGAGTGAAGTGATATTACCCAAGATCAGCTTGATTATTTGGTACTCATCATTCCTAGGCGTTATGTGGAGTGTTTTTCTCCACCTGGAGGACATACAAGGTATTAACTATCATATCAATCATGTAATGGTAAGTTTTCGTAAGGGAGATATGTTTTTATGAATGGTATCATACATACACCATCTCTTCTGATTTTTATCTTTTACTTATTAAATAGGCTTTATGTCACGTTTTGTTTTGTTTCTGAACCTTTTATTGCCTGAGCTAACATTATCCGTAATTTAGTGGACATGATTGAGAGGAGGAAGAAGAGAGTATATATAAGAGCAGCATATATATATATATATATATATATATATATATATATATATATATATATATATATATATATAGTCTTCCATATAACAACACATTCTATATCAATGTACAGAGAATAATTAATGTAACGAGATACTAGTGTCACTGTAGTATCACTTTATTGCTAATGGTATATTGCATAATTATATTAAATTACAAAAAGTTAAAATAGTCATATTATAATTTCGTGTTTTTGAAAATATTTAACCTCTATATTTAAATATTAAGTCTTTTAAGCATATTTATTGAAATATTACGCGTCTATCGGTATAAAAAGATTTGCGTTTAGCTTGAAGAAAATACTTATTCATCGATACATAGAAGAAGAAAACTTTCTGAGTAAGTGAGTGTTTATCGATTTATAACTAATTGATCTTCGAGATTGTAAAACAGTGATTTATAAAATTATGTTGATCAAAGAGGAGGAAATATTAGTCTTTAACATGAATAACTGAAAGTGAAATACTTAGAAACTGGAAACGATATTAAATTTTATGTATTGAAAATCAATATAAATTCAATCAAAATACTTATACCACCAAATGAAGTAAAAAAGATAAATTAGTTTTTTGAAGAAAAATCTGTCATTTCATTTGTACTTTTGTCCATTCAATTTCGATTTTTAAACATTATTCCTTAGTATGTACCATTACATAGAACCCAATCTTTTCTAAAACTCAAAACGAGAAATAATTTAAAAAAGAGAGAGTATGAATATTTTTTAAGCAAATAAATAAAGAATTGAGGAGGAAGTTTCTGTGTTCTTGTTCCTGATTCGGGGGGCTTTTAATGGGAAATCATTGATTTGTCTTTATATTGGAGGAATTGTTGAATGTATTCTGAAGAAACGAAACTGTATATTATTTCATTCTGAGATTAGAATCTAACATCTTTAAATATTTCCAAACAAAACAATTGGAGAATATTGGATTTCAAAGTCCATTCCTTGTTTACGAAATTTTTCTTATTAGGAGGAAGTTAGACAGAGAATAAAGTATTTGCAATTCAGTGATAAACATTGCTTGAAACCATTGTGTAAGAACAGTTCCTATGCAAAGAGTTTTAATAATATGGTTATTATTAATATGTATGGCTAAAAGTAATCTATAGGTGCTTAAAAAATTAAACAATTTATTATAAAAGCTAGTAAATTGGAAACAACTTGAATATACATTTAGCAAGTTTCCTTTGATTTGAAGATTGAAAATATAAATTCGTTTCTATATTTCAGAAAAATACTATAAATATTGCTTTTATTACTTGAACTCTGTAAATTAATTCGAAATATACATTATAATTATAACTAGATTGCAAAAATGTCATTATAAAACGAGACAATTAGAGATAACTTGCAAATATCCAAAGAATAAAATTCGACACAAAATATTATATGATGTACAAAAACAAAACACTTTATTTGGATTTTTTCACTATTACAGCCACCCATCCACTATTATATATATATATACATACATATATATATATATATATATATATATATATATATATATATATATATATATATATATATATAAAAGGCGTGACTTTTTAATTACGATACAAATGCTACTAAAGAAGAATTATGCATAGGCCAAACTACAGAGACTGCCAGCTGTTTAGCATGACGCCTCCACTTTCGAATTCAATGCCTCTCGTTTCTGCACACAAATCGAAATACCTGAAGCCTTCATTCGCATTACAGTTATGTTTTTGTTTCGACAGAAAATGATGCGTATAGCAAGTGAGGATTTAATTGTGAAATTTCCCATGACACTTATAATTTTTTGAAAGATGTGTATGTTAATGAATGTTATCGCGTGAGCTTGTTTCCGAGTGTTTCAAGTTTTTTCAAAGTAGCTGGGAAAACGTTGAAGAGGATTCACGAACGAGTCGCCTTTCCACATCAAGGAAGAATGACAATATTGAAAAAAAATCTTTATTCTAGCTCGATGTGATCGTCGGTTAATTATTCGTTCAATTTCTGAGACTAGGAATTGACAAAGAATACGTACCACAAATTCGTACACTAAGACAATGCGCAGGCGCAATCCACAGTTTCTGTTAGGAAGTTTCTAGCCAAGTACATCATCCCAGTGTCAGGGTTTTATTCACAGGATCTTTGCACTTACGACATTTATCTGTTTCCTAAGTTGAAATCTGTATTAAAGAAAGCAAAATTTGAGTCGTTGAAGCTGTGAAAGAGAAAGAGGCACGCGTCCTCAAGGAGCTGACAAAAGAAGACTTCCATCACTGTTTCGAACAATGGATGATTCTCATGGAGCGTTGTAGGGATGATAGGAATGAATGTGTGAATTTTGAACGTGATGATAAGTAAATACGAATTACATAGAAAGAAAATATTTCATAGAGTCAATATCGATATTTAACAGCCACATATCATATACATAAGATTTTATTTATTACAATATTGACAATAATATACAGAGTTCATTTGCATTGTTTGGTACATTGGGTTGCTATCGTTTGACTTTTCAATTTTTATATATATATTTTTTATATTGGTATATATTTTCAGTTATGAATAATATATTTGGTACTTTGGCTTACATTGTGTTTTGATACGTTGGATTTCTATGGTTTTGTTTGGTGATCTTTTTCTCTAATATTTATGTATTAAATTTGTTCACTTCTTATCTCTGTACAAATGTGTCTTTCATTTTAAAACTATTTTTTTATTAATATGTTTTGTTGACCAAAAAATAAACTAAATTCTAAAATTTTGCTTTTTTCGAATTTTTGTTTTAACCAGTTTTTCAATTTATTTTATCTTTTCATAGTAATTTTGATAGTATTCAATTTAATTTTTTGATTAATTTACTTTCTTTTAGAAATATATACAGGGTGTAAAGTTTTTCGTTTATAAATGAATTCGTATTATAATTATTGTTATTTTTCTTAGTTTTTCTTAGTACATTTTTTGGGATGATGTATATTTTTTTACTCAGTGTGGTACAGTAATTTGTTTTGCATGTTACTTTACTTTTTAATTATTAAGGTTACGTATATTACTCATTAATATAACAAACTATATGTATTATTTATTTATTTATATATATTACACACACACATATATATATATATACATAATGCAATGTAATACGTTTTTGCAACAATTGTAAATAAATCAAGTCTAAATCCATCAGAGGAATAATAATCGGACGAGGTACTTCCATATACAATTAGAATAAGGTATCTGTGATCGGCGAGGAATATTAGAAAGTAATCTTGGATTCTCAAGTAAGACAATCTAAAAATGTATTTTGATATAAGTTTCATATTTATGGAGAGTACATCAAGCAAATCTTGTTTACAATTTGCTTGACTGGGAAACAATTGAGCGCATATCATAGCCAGCAAAACTTTCTGATCTTAACCGAATACAGAACTTAAACAAATATATATACAGGAAAAAAAAAAGATAAGAAACACAATTACGAATAGGTATCTATCTACTAGACTTATAAATCAGCTGATACCGCTTTTCTGGAGGAAATTAATATATATTCTAATTATAAATCAAGTGTTTATGTAAGTGTATAACCCAGAAGCATGATATATTCCATTAAATTCATAAATCTTAGTTTTTCCACCAAATAATTTTTTTTTCTAAATACTCCTTTTCACTTATAATTGCCATTTTAATTTTTGCATGAAGCAATTCTATATCTATATCATATACAGCGTTCTTAAAAAATTTGTTTTGTTTTATGTGTTATAATGTTGTGTATCATTCTTCACAAAACAAATTATGGTTGGAATTTTTTTAAGAATCCTTGATTTTATTCATGTAAACCTCTCTGCCTGTATCTCTCTCTCTGTATATATATATATATATATATATATATATGTTGGGGATGCGGGGCGTTAACATTTTTGTTCCTCACTTTACATGAGAAGTAATCAGTGTCCTCGTTAAGATAGTAATTTCTTTGTAATCCATTTTGTTGAAGAACTGGAGCTGTAGATGTGTTTGTTATATAAAAATATAGAACAAATCATGTTGATAGCTTCTTCTTTTGAAGCAAAATCAGAAATTGGACAAAATGAAATTTTGAATTTTTTTTCATTCATTCTCTATTGAGAGAGGAGATCGATGCATAAATATTTTGCCAAATTGAAAAAAAAAAAAATAGGAAAATTACGTTATGTATTCGCACATTTGTAAGGTAGTTTAAATTATGGTAAGTTTAGTTATTTGGAATAAGAGATTTTCATTATATTTTAATAAATTCTCAAATATGATTGCAAGGGTTGTATTTAACTAATTTATTTTTCTAATTACTATTACATATTTTTCTTTTTGTAATTCAATTAGTGTTAGTACTATACGAGTATATATTCTGTAGTACTTACAATTTCTTTATGAAAGTAAAATATTTAATTAAAATTTAATTTGGAGGTTCCAAATATCTAAAAACTTTCTTCTCTATTTTATTGACTGTTCCTTATATGTGTAAGTTGCGATTCTGCATTGGAATTTAAAATCAAAATTTTCTTTAATCAACAAAATTATTTTTTTCTCTCTCTCTCTCTTTTACCATTTAAGTATCCTGTGAAAAAAATATCATATACACCCCCTCTACTTTATTGTTTTTTTTAAAATGCCGTTTTAATATTTTGTTTATTTACATTATTGAACAAATTCTATACTATTAATACAGTAAATGTTAATGCAGGATAGTAAATGAAAAAAGAAAACTTATGTCAGAAGTTTATCCAATTTTAAAAATTTAGCTTTTGATGGATTTATATTAACTAAGCTTCCTTAAATATTAAATTTTTAGTGCAATTTTTGAATGTGTATCCAAGAAATTACTGCATATCTCTTATGTTTTGGACGAAAAAGAACTATTTTAACTTTATTTTGTTATGTTTTTTCAGTCTTATTTCTTAATTATTATCAATATATTCACATAAGACTGAAAATAGTCTTACAATATCAATTAAAGACTGCTTATATGTATCATTATGATAAAATAATAAAAAAAAACATGAATTGAAGAATCTAAATTCATAAAATTTTGAATATTATTGATTATATGAAGTTTGAATCTCATTTATGTCCCTTATTTAACTAGCTTATAGATGCAAAGTAGTATAATTTGATATTAAGGATTCAAATAATTGCGAATCTCAGAACCCTAAATACATACAATTTTTTTTTCTTTTTAATTGAAGCATTTTAACTTAATATTATTTTTTTTGCTTAAACACACACCTCTTAACAAAATGAAAATTTTTCATTTATATCAAATAATATTTATTTTAAACTTTTGTGACTACATTTAGTACATAAATTTTTTTTTGTTCAGTATCTATAGCTGTTTTTAATCTGAATATAACGTATTACTTTTTTTTTTTTTTTTTTTTTGCTTTATAGAATTATTTTCAGCTTTGTTTACATTTTTATTCGATTTACTTTATTCTTCTATTATTTTCTTATTTTAAAATAATGTTAAAAGTAATTTTCTCTCCTAATCATATTATTTTATCATAAAAATTGATCTGATTATTAATGTATTTCTATAAATTCCTATATGTGTTAAAATGTAATAAAAATTGCTGATCTCTCAAAATGTAAAACACTTGAGACATTCTCCTGCGAAATCCGTTTTACTGAATAAATTTTCTTTCTCATTAAATTCACTGTTATTTGAACAGCTATAGGAACAATCTTATAAAAAAGACATAGAAAAAACACAGGGAAAATATAAGATAAGTTTAATATTAAATATTTTAGCATAATTTGAAAGTCTTAAGTAATAGACTAATTTTTAATTACATATAAAAATATATGTGTTACTTATTTAATTACTTTAACTTTTTTTAACATCAAGATCCATAAGCACAATTGTAATGATTCATTTACTTTTTTAAAAAAAAATGAGCAGAATTAAAGAGATAGTAATGTAGTATTATTAATTATACATTCTTTCTATTTTAATGATTTGCGTTGATAAGTTCTTTGAATAGTTTTAAATATGTTGGTTTCAATTAACTCTGTACTGAAAGGTATAAGTTGATTCATGGCGCCGAGCCTCTTATTTTTATCTATCAAGTCATAAAACCATAGAAAAACTCAGATCAAGTGACGATACCACACCTAAGCAGGTATTCTTATATTCAATTTTCTCAAGGCATGGAAGTACTTCCACAGTCAATTTTATTTAACATGTAACAATTCTTTTATTCTAACGTTTTTTGTGAAAATTAAATAAGAAGTAATGTTATTCAAAAGATTTATTGTTATAGTAGTAACATTAACTGGTTTATCAGTAAATATACTGTATTCTACTTTTAATTTAGAAAAGATAATGAATGTATTGAATGAACTATATCTATATTTATGTCTACTTTGAGCCATTTTATCGCTTTTGAAAATATTACGTTATTTAACATCTGAACAAAAATATAAACCTTTAATAGTTTTAGAATTCATGTCACACACAAAACGTTCAAATGAAAACAAACAGTTAAATTTACCGACACTTTAATACCAGTTACGATATGGGCTTAAGCGTTTTGGGATTTGAACATCCACTGAACTAAAACAAGTATTACGATAATGAAAAATAAAAGCAATAGAAATAAATGAACAGAAAAAGAACATGCTGGAAAGAAATAGTTTTATCTTGTTTACGAAGTAATGTCAATTTGATAAGATTAGAGTGTGGATTTTAAATTACTAGGTATTATCTTGTGTTTCGACTCAGGACGTAGAGAGAATTTATATGTCAGATACCTCTGTCACTAAAAGATGAGAGGATCATTTATCTTAAGGGATAAGATCTGACTCCTAGATTTTAAGAGACAAAATGAGTTTTCGGAACTTAAAAATATTTAGTGGAATATACATTTTAAAAGTATGTGGCTAATTTGTTACTGCTGTTACAGTTATCTTCTACATTAAAAAAAGTAAACTTATTACTTTACGTTATAAAGCTAATGTCATTATTTTAAAATTTGACTGCAAAACACAACTTAACCATTGTAATTTTCATACGTTATGTTTTCAGTAATAATATTTCATATGTGAGGAATATCATATAGAAAATTGTTTTTAAAAATTTTCTTCACTAATCTAATTTGTGTTTAATTTAGTTTACTTTTGTACCCAAATTTCTCCAATGTCCTTTTTTTATGCTGTCATATTTTATTTTTGCCTCCATTATATTTATATCTGTATTGCATTTCTCAAATATCATAATTGGGATATGTATATTACAGCATTTCTAATAATTAAAATCGATCAATGAAATTCTAATCCTGGGAATATGTTACTTCAAAAATAATTGCCTATAATAGGAATTTGGGTTGATTTGAATTTGATTAACCAAGAAACAAGGATAAATGCATTTTGTGAAATATGTTTGTATATCGGAGTTAAAGGAAAATTTGTCCATGTTTAAAATTTTATAGGAATGCAGTTTAAATGTTAATTTTAGTCAATATAACTTCAAAATATAAATAAGTCTTCACTTATTTCTATTTTTTTAAAAAAAAATGTACATTGTTACTTCTACCTCAAGCATACAAATCTATCAAATTAACATGTAGAACAGTGATACACAATACAGAAGAATTAAATGTAATGAGAGAAATGCAGTACTCTCTCTTATATATTTCTGTCTTCCTTCCTGTGTCTGAGATGTTGTGAACAAATATGTAATAAATGTCTATAGAAGGAACACGAAACACACTCTACATTATATATATAAAGCCGAAGTAAAAATGAAATATATTAGAGTGCTTTATCTTTGACGTACATAAGCAATAAAAATAAATATCTGAATAATTAGAATAATACTCTGAATCTTAGCATTATGCTCCTTAGAGCAAAAATATAACTTCAAAAGCACGGCATAGGCAACATTTTGTGATGCACTCAACTGAAAAGATACATAAAGATTTTTAAAAAGAAGACAATTTGCTCCATCAATTGAATCGCATTGCTTAATGATATATATAATGTGAATTATAGTGCCTTCAACTGTCGTAATAACTGGTAAAAGATACATATTTCATATGCAAATAAAAACTAATGCATTCTTTATTTTCAGATAATGTTTTTTATTTGACTTTGTTTTGAAAATGATGCTTTAACAACACTTTAATTCATAAAATATTTAATCAAATCTATCACACATTTTTTTTTAAAAAAATATATGTTGTTTTTGATTTTTGAAGAATAATTATTTTTTTTTTATTTAAATGCGATATTGAAAGTTTGAAACTAATTGAAAATTAATCTAATAAGTATTAATTAATTAGTGTTTGTTTTGCGAATAACATGGGGTTCAATAATAAAAATGTAAACAAAACAATGAGTTTAACTGGTAATAAATGATAAATTAGATTTCTTTACAACCCAATGCAAAAGTGACTATTAATTTTGTATATTAAAGCAGACTATCTCCTAAAAATATTATTTCTGATTCCTCAAAGATAACTTTTATTGCAGTATACCACGCATGTAGCTATAAAATAAGTTATGGCTCGCTACAGAAAGAGTAAAATAAAAAAGAAATTTAAGATATTCCATAGGAAAAACATTAAAAATAAAATATATTATTTTTCTTATTAAATAACACCTAACATATCAATGTAACGACTATAGTTTTCTGAAATGGGAGTTACGCTTAATGACTATGAAATAAAATCAGAGAAAAAAAGTGAAACAATATATAGAATAAAGGGAACTCCAATAATGAAAATTGGTTTTCTTCAAATGATCTGTTTTATTGCTTCAATTTTGAATCCCGCACGCGAGTTCTGTGAAAGAAAAGTAATAAGTGAATGGTTTTCCAAAGTAATAAGATATATTATAAAACTAAAAATGAGGCTAAAGTTTTTCATTTAATTATAATGATCTGCTCTAAATTACTTACATTTGAAAGAACTTATATTAATACAATGAAGCCTAGATAATATAAGAAAATCGAAGTAATATTTTTAACTTGATTTTCCGCTGATTTCTTGTATCAAGTATCGTTTGATAATTAGAAAAAAAAAATTGGTTCCTATTTTAATAATTCTCATAAACGTAATCAATAGGTGCAGAAATAATTTGTTAGAATGTAACTTCGATTTGAAACAGAATGAGTGTCATTAGAAATCGAAACTATCTAAGCAAACCATGCAATCAAATAAATTAAATAATAGTTTGTAACACTCAGGGATAGTTTTTTTACTTAATCTTACCGTCATTAGTAAATATTTAAAAAAGTTTGTAATTAATAGTTAAAGAAATAGAAACTCAGACTGTTGAGGTAACTTAGTAATTTTCATTCGGATTACGAATGTTCATTATTCAAAATCTAAATTATTCTTTCTGTGAATAAAATACCTACAAACATCTGTATTTAAAGATTTTTATTATATTTTTTTTTCAGTTGTTAAAAAGTAATTGATACCTTAGTAGAATTCAAAATAAAATAATAACTCAATGCCATATGCAGTTCCGTAATACGATCCTTGTATCTGTTTACTTTTATTAACATAGATAAGATTCTCATTTCTTCACTGATAACTTCCACTCAATCTCTAGAACACCACCCCTTGTATTAAACACTTCACTGCTTATAAATAAAATAAATTCACTATTTCACTAATCTTCACTACTGTTATTGTAACTACATGAGTCATGTTTCTTTTATTGAAATAGATTCTCAAATCAAAAATGTTATATTATATTCACAAGGATTACTCAAAAGAAAATACTTGATAATTCAAGTCATAAATTAGTTTAACAAGTTAATTTTGAGTCACGATTCCAAAATTTAAATCTCTAGAATTAACATAATTAATTTGAAAATTTAATGCTTCTAGAGAAAGGAAATTAAAACAAAATATTAGGAGTTAAGAAGAAAGAAATTAATTAAATAACACACACTTATAAGTTATTCCTCAAATTTCTTTAAAACAATGTTACCTGTCTATATGAAAATATTAATAATATAAAATAATATAAGAAATACATATGAAAATATTAAACTGCCTGTTGTGGTAAAGCTGGCAATTAGCTTATTTTTTTATTCTAAAATTTTATATTGCGCTTTTCTTAATACAGTTGTTATTTCTTTTTTTTATACTCCTTTATTTTTATTTTCAACTGTTACATGTAAGAAATTTACTGTACTTTCTATGCAATGGCACAGCTGTTTTGTTTAAAAGTAAAATTTCTGGTATAGAATTTAAGACATCTACTTTTAAACATTAAATTTATTTTCAGTTAATTAACGTAATGCATTAAAAATAATCCAATAGGTTAATTCCCATTATCTTAATCTCAGATATTTAGATCTTAAAAAAGTTCATATAATAGTTTGCAGTATGATAATATATACATAATCAATTATATTTAACTTCACATATAATTTTAAAAATCTTTTCTGTGAATTTTACTTCGTTTCTCAATTTAGAAGAAAGCCATACTTTCAATTGTTAATAAAATTAAAAATTCTTCAGAGTTATAAGAATGAAAAAATCATTAAAAGGATTGGATTCTGTGTATTAACATCTCAATATACTTTGTTAATCAAATATGTTTTTTTTAATTGTTATAAAATATGAATTGCTTTATTTTTGAAAATAAGCAGTTTTCAGCATATCTTAACAGAAAAACTTGTATATATCTGATAATGTTTTTACGTTTCAACAAATGGTAATCATTTTAAACCATATTCCCGTACATTTATTTGGTAAGTATGGACATTTCGAATCTTCCCGTACATCCATCCACCTCATGATTTTTCCTTTACAGTTATTTTAGGGATATAACGACAAATGTGTGTTGAGAAAAAAAGCATTGGATGGAATATTATAAATATTTATATTTTGAAATTTTAAGCGTATGAGATACATTGGAATTTTAGAGATATGGTTCCAAACCACAGTTACATTATAAGTAGTATTCCATATCACAATTGTAGATTCGAAAGGTTTTTATAAACTCAAGGAAAAAAAAGATGAAAAACACAAACTGTGTGTGTTACATTTTATTTCAATCAATAAATTGTAAGTTGAAAAGTAAAGTTAAACTAATTTATACTCATCAAATAACTATTGCTTCGTAATTTAATTTGCCATAAAAATAAAATTTTAAATCTTGAGCAGAATCGCAATGTTATACTGAGATAATTTACAGAAGTAAACTCAAATAGTATATTTAATATTTATATTTTGAAATTCATTAGCTAAAGTCTGCTTATTTAGTTTACTATCATAAGTATTATTAATCACCTTGTAATGTCTTTCCCTCCGATAAAACAGTTAAGATATTATTTTAAGAATAACAATTTCTTCAAAGCTATTTTCTCCTGAATGTGAATGATATTTTAAGAAATTTATCAACAAAATACCAAAATCAGTTTTAATTTTACTTTAAATAATAATTTTAGAATTATAATTAACAATACTGCTTAATAATTTAAATACTGTAACGAACACGCAACGTTTCACATATAAAGGGAGAAAACACTTAGAGACATTTTGTCCTAGCCAAGGAAATCTTAAGAAATGAATTCAAAACTTTGGCGACTAATTTGATGACTAATTTGGAGAGGGAGAGAAATTTGAAAACTTTTTAGTCAAAAGATAATTCTAGAAAATGCTGAAATCTAATCTATATCTCGATTTGGAGAAAATTTAAGGAATTTTCGGTAGCTTAGTCAAATAAATCTGCCCAAATGCAGCCTGTAATCTACTGGGAGTTGACAGAGAATGCTTTGAAAGTGAAACATATTACTTCCTTCATTAGAACTATTAGGTTGGTGAGCTGAATGCTATTGATATGACTGTGATTGCCTTTATAAACGCTGTTTTTGTTCCTGTATCAATATCAATAATTTTTACAAGTGCTGTGTGTTTATTTGTGCTGTTATTCTGTCCAAATTTTAATACCCGTATTTAGTTATGCCTTAAATATTTTTGAATAAATCATCATTTCCCATTATCATCCTTATCGGACTGACTACACTCGCATATATACCCAAATGAGAGAATTTTAGCAATAATACGAAAAATGTAGCAGATTTTTCTGAGAAATTTAGACAATGGTAAGCTTTCTTAGTACTATACAATTAAAATTTATCGAATAGTTTCTGCTAGTCTAGATGCTATATCATCTGATAATTAATCAATCGCTTTAACCAAAGAAGCAATTTAGGATTTTAGAATAAATATATTAAGCATGTTTTAAATAACTTGTTGTCAAGTATTGAGTGTCCTATGAAACATGAAATTATATATATATATATATATATATATATATATATATATGCATAGTAAATTATTACTCAAAACTCTAAAAAAATTGTTTTAATTCATTGAAACATAGAAATGCATCTAGAGAAAAAAAATCGATATATATAGAAAATTTGAAGGATAAGATGTTTTTTTTCAGCTATCCCTAAAGACATTTAAATTAAAGTTAATATGTTTCAAAAATAAACAACATCAGTATTTTTACTGGATACAAAATAAACTGTTTTTTGATATAAGAATGACAGCCATTTTAAAATACATCTGTAAAATATGTCTGATATATAATTTATATTCATCCACTTTTCAATGTAAATCACAACCATTAAATATCCTGTCTGATTATAGGATTGAAAATAAATGAAAAACTGTTTTTTATTCAATACAGAATATGGAATCGAACTCTATTATGCATCTTTAAAAGTAGCGTGAAACATTTATTATTTTAAATTTTTCTTTCCACACAAAATTATTCTTATTTCAACCCATAAATGTGAACGTGATTCCAGTGATAAAATAAAGTGCCATCCTATTCCTAGTCTAATCATTCTAAATCCACGCGAAATTTCTGCGGAACATTATTATTCTCGTCTCGTGGTAATGTATACGCAAGGGGTGTCATAAAATGGGTCAATAAATTCCTTTTCGAGAAATTTACCTCTAACAAAATCTTCGATGATACAGGATCAAGATAACTTCCGCTCTTTCCTAAACTCTAAGCCACATCTGAAGAGGAAAATGTGCATTTTAGAGAGAAGATCTACCGTTTATCGACTAAACTATTTGGAAGCGAGATGTAATACGAATAACTAGTTTTCTGTAAAATATATTGCAGTATTAAGTAGAGAAAGTTTAATTTCACATCAGGATTTAAGAGGATGCTTTAGTTTGACCAAAGCGGGTGATGTGTTTTACTATTTCTGAATTTTTTTAAAAACGTAAGTTTACTTTTAAAATGTCATGTTTGCGTTTATAAAGATTGATGATAGTTATTTTTTTTTTTCATTTTGCTATTGCATTTAAATTCAAAGTACAATCTCGGAAAACTTTATTATATACATGAGAAAGATTCAAAACCAAATTTCCGCAGTGATATAAAATTGAAATATTATTCATTGCTCTGAGGGAAATACATTTAAGAGATAGATAGTTGCTTAGTTAACTTAATTAACATAATTAAGAATTTCTGAAATCATCATTCCTTTCGATTACCGTATTTGGTTTTTCGGATAACTGATTTCGTTTAGAAAACTAGTCAAAAATTCACATAAAAGAAAAATAATTTAATGACTTTTTCACTGGGGATTAATACTTTGATACTATACCAGTAATTTAAAAATATTTTTTATACAATTGACTAGATAAATGGTTCTACGAAAGCATTAAAAAAGCAGTTTCACTAATCAATGAAAATCTAAGAATAAAAAAAAAAAAATTATATAGTTAAAGAAATTTCAAATAATACTGCGAAGGGAAAAATATAACGCATAATATTTTATAATATATTTAGATTATGAATGTCTTGGAAATTTATTCCTAATTTTCTAGCATTTATCTACCACAGCTTAGAGTAAAATAAAACGGTCAGTCTGTTAAGGGAAATAATCCATTTAAGGGGACGTATGCTAGATTATAATTTGTCTAATCGATTCTTTTATCACTGGGTGATTAAAAACAGAAAAATAATAAAAACGGTTTATTTTATTCGTTAGACTGCATCATTGATAAAATGCGCCTTATGTTGTCTGAAATAAAAACAACATCTAAATTTTATATTACAGTATGTAGAAAAATTAATTAAAAAATTCCTAAATGTTTCGCACGATTACTTTTGCTCAAATTAATTTAACATATAATTCTAACTTTAGCACTGAATATCTACGAAACCAATATTTGGATCAAAGAAAAGTTTTAAAAAAAAACCTATTTAATCTAATTTTAAAGTAATTTCTGTGTCAAAATTAATTCAGGGGTGAAAACTTTATTTTAAAAATTTATTTAATTTCACTTATTAATTAACGTTACAATTTTCTTTAAAACCCTTCATAGTTAATATTATTTGCATCCAGCTGACTGATAATTTCATAAATTTTCATATCGTGTATAGAATCGGTTTTAGTCACAAATGTTTTTATTGTCGTGGTATAGAGTGAAACTTAGCTTAAGACGATTCATTCATCACATTGCAGTTTTGATTTCATTTTTAACTTATTTGCGTCACATTCAAATATATACATTATCTTTCATCAAGTTGTCACATAAGTTGGAAATTATAATAAATAAATGAATTTGAATGCTTTAACAAATCAATCTAATGGAATCCTTTCACATAACTTTTTTTTAAAATAACATTTTAAAATTTATTTTCCTACAACTTTGTATTAAATATAAAATAAGGTTGATTCGTCAGAATTTGCAGCGTGTTGACCTTTAAAAAATACGCAAATGTCAAGTATTTCTTTACAATGCTAAAATAATATTATATTTTAAATTTCCGACTTGAAGATTGTGTACATTTTCAGATAAATATCTGAAAAAGTAAGAGGAATAAAATTGAATGATCATGTGTGTTATTTCGAGGGTTTTCTGCTGGAATTTCTAATGCACACAAAAGGTCATCAATTCCAAATATGCATAAATATGTGAAGTAATCAGAATATTAACCTTATATGTATGCAAGTGCTCTTTGTAGAAATTAATTTGAGTTTGCTGCTTCATGAAATTATAGCAGACAATTTGACAGTAATTTATAGTGTTTTGAAAAAGGATCGAAATGTTTTATTAAGTTTGAAAGACAATACTAACAATAAAATACACAATAAATTAGGAAATTTGAGAAAGAAATTATAAATCGTAAGAAGAAATTTTGAAGCAATTTTTACAAAAATATATTACAATGATTCCTATTTTTTTTTTGATACACATCAATATTTACCGACAGTTTCAAATTTCCAAATCCCATTATGAAGTTTCTAAAAATTACTTTATGGTTATCATCAGATATAATTAATATTGTTTTACTATCATTCCAAAACTTGTTTGGTAATTAAATAAAAAAACGAATTCCAATAATGCTAAGGTATTTACTGTTATACTGTTGCAAACCAATTTTTCTTTTTCTTTTCCGTATCTAAATCAGAATAATTTTGAGTTAATATTCTATTTCTAAGATTTTGAAAAATTATTTTGGTGATATGAAACTTCGTAATTGCTTAGATATTTATGTAAACCAAATATTACATTTAATATTCCTTTTCATTAAGATCTTGATTTAAAGCCGTTAAAATGTATAATGAAATCAGATAAAAATCGGCTTTTACTGTAATTAAATAAGTTAATTGTACTGGTAATAATTTTCTTCTCATAATATGTTTATTTTCATCCTTTTAATATTTGCATTCACTTAGTATTGTGGAAATGCATTAACGTTGCATATAAGGAAATGTTTTGATGGAAAAGTGATTACTTTTAAAGAATGATAAGTAATAATTATACAGGGAATTATTTGGAATAAGTATTTCCCTGGATAGAATACTTCCTTAATTGAATATTAATTAATTTTCAAAAACTTTATTTTATTATCCTTAGCGATTTGCTTATATCTCTCACTTTCTTTTATACCTGTAATTCAAAATACAAATGAGATTCTGAAAATGTATTATTTCCAAGTGAAAGATTTTGGCAGTACAGGATGTTGTTTTTAATATTCATAATTTCTTAAAACGTAATTTTAAAACAGAGAGAGATTAAAGTATCGCATTATTCAAAAGTAGTTTTAAAATAGAGTTTGATTAACTATGGAATTAAGTTACATCACACCCAAAAGTACTTGCAAAGTACTCTCCACTTAAATAAAAGAAAATGTAAAAAAAATTCCACAAAAGGAAAAATTGGCAAAGAGAATAATGAATATATAGGTTTTGCTATATATATTCACCAAATGGTTTGTGTTAATATTTTCTAATCAAAGAATACTAAAATAATAAAATTTTCAAATTATAAATTTTATTTTAAAAAATAGTTTAATTTGAAACGAAGACATTTTGAATTTGTCATTTGAAATGCAGCACTCACAAAACACACGTAGTATTTAATTTGAAAATGATCATAATTTGTGTATACCGCATACTTCCGCAGATGAAGGAACCTTCAGATAAGACAAAGTAAAGTTTTTCTTCAAAATCTTATAAATTTAGTCCTATGAGATCATCCTCAAACTTTCAATGGCCAATGAATTTAATTTATGTCATTGATCATCATCTGGAACAAATATTATTTTCTTGTATCTGGCACCATTTACTGTAGAGGCATGTGAGGAATCACGAACTAATACGCACCTCTAACAAATTAACTTTCCTCGTTAGCTTCGTGATCATAGAAACGACCATGTTACCGTTGTTATTTCGAAGGGTTGTGGGCTCAAGTTTTGATGCTGTTAAAGACTCACCGTGCTTTAATGCAGGGTTGATTAGCATTAAATCTGTCACGATTCCAAGTCTTTTCATTGGCGTGGTTTTGAAGTTTCAAGAGGGTTCAAATGCCATCCTTGTCAATTAATCGAATCTCAAAATTACGAGTACCGTCTCCAATAGATATTTTGTTTCTTCTAAGGGCGACGTTGATAAACAATCAACAAAATCAATAAATATTAACAATTTTATTTTCTTACATTTGTCAGTACTGCTGGTATAAGCACGTACCGATCCGCGAACTCAAATGTACCTCTAACAAATTTATTGTCTGACATCTGGCAGCATTGCCTATAGAACTATACGCCAAATCATGAACTCAACAGTACTTCTAACAAGTTCTAATAAATCCTTCGAAAAGTGAGGGATTTCTAATGAATGGATGACGCTGAAAATTATATCTTATGAGATATCAATGACGAAGCAAAAATTGATTGACTTCGAGAATAGACCCATATGACGAGTTTTTACACAATAAAAGTGAACATGTATTTGCCTTTGATGATGAATGAGAGGAGTTTTCCGGTTTTTAAATTCATTAATGAGTTATTTGTTTTCTAATACTTTTAATTAAATAAATTTAAATCTAATTTTATTTTATCTGTCTTTTAAGACAGCCTCGGATTTTTTTAGACTTTTTATGGTTCAATTATCGTCTTATCTATGGAAATATACGGTAATAACAAAATAAGTAGATACCGATGTATGTTAAATGTACTTAAATATTAATTGATGAATCATTTTGTACTATAAGCCAGCATTGAGTACTAGAATAGGATAAAGTGAGAGAAACATAAGTGTGCCGCTGGATGAATATGTCGTTATGAAACTAATGAATACATTTCATTTTATTGGACACATGTACAAAATGGCTTTGACTTCCAGAACACTGTGGACCTCTTGTTGGCAAAAATAACTATATTATTATTTGTACTATTTGTCTAAATTGAAGAGAATCGCCACCAATTTACAATGATACAACTTCCGAACATTTCTTATCAAAAGTTATGTTGAACGGCCCAAGCACAGTAAAGGTTTACTAATTAAAGTAAAAAAAAAATCTGTGTGTCTTGAACTTTTTTACTTAAACGTTAAGTTAAATGCTAATTTAAAAATGTTCTTGAAACCGTAATTTTTTTACAATTCCGCCTTGTAGATGCGTACAAGTGAGCAACCAAAGAAGATGAGTGGTCTTAAGAATATGACCTATTAAAATGTTTTACAAATTTTGAGATATATAATCAAGATTTTCAATTAGATCATTTAACTGTGCATAAATTTCTAGAAAATCCCTATTTTGAACCATATTGACTCATTGAGTTAGTCTTATTGCTTGTGAATGAGACAACCTCATGCCTTTCTAGAACTGTTCAAACCACGGCTAATAAGCGTCGTTCTTGTTTGTACTCCGAAATAGATCTAAATGTTTTCTTCGTGTGTCAAACCCATTTGTGAGGAAGGTCAAGAAAGATGCATTAACATTTTTATCTCCAGCCATGAGTTTAAATAGAATTTTTTTAAAAAAGAAGTCGTGTGAATGTTTCTAAGAATAATCATGTTAAATGTGGCATGTAATTATTGTTTGAAACTATGCAAGAAATAATTGTAATAATTGAAGTTTACACGTAAATGAATTAATTTATAAAAAGTAGATATGATAAATAATTTTCAGTAGTTTTTAGTGTTAATTTTTATGATTAAATTTTTTAATACTATTTATATAATAATAATAATTAAATTACATATTATATTTAAGTTATAAGTATTTAACATACCTGCGATAACCATGATACTTATTTTAAATAATTGTTCGTAATTTTCCTATAAACCTTTGGTAAAAGAAAGATGTTATTTTGTTTCTTATTAAACGGTATTTTTTTAGAATACATACTATGTTTATATATCTCAAAGAAGTATCTTTTTTCTAAATGTGCTATTTTTGTTTTACCTATTTATACTTACCAAATATTTACTTACAAATATTTTTTTAAAATTTTGTTTAATTCTGTAGATAATACCACAATTTTACATAAAAGTATTTTATTAGATTAAAAATATCTGTTTTATAGTAACTTTATTAATTATTTTCGTAGAATTTACAACAAATATTTCCCTGAATGCCTCACTTTTATTCCTGAAACACTACACAATTTATATAATATCCTTCAATGCTATGGTTAATTCTTATTATCATTTACAGAATATCCTTGTAACTATTTATCATAAACTGTATCATTGAAGACCTTCCTAAACAAAGTAATTCTCTGTTTTCGCACTTAAGAAAATGGCAATAATTGCCAATTAATCTTCAGTTCAGCAGAAGAGCAAACCATTCCGACTAATAAGCCAACATCACAACCACCAACTTAGAAGTACAAGTTCAAGAATAGAAGAAAAATCGAGGACTTTAATTGTTACTGGCATTACTATCTTTGCGGCATTTAATTAAGTAAGAGTTTTGATTCCACGGGTTCCTCTCAACGAGAGGAATTTCGGTGGAGTCAACAACTTTCTGTACTAGTAATTAGGAGTTGACTGGATATGCTGCTGTAATTGGACTTCTTTGCCTGGATTTAGGATGTACAAAAGAGGAAGGAAGTTACGGATTAGGTACAAAATGGATGCAGTTTGATCCTCGGGGATTAACTAGTCCAATCGGAAATCAAGAGTTTTCGTACTGTGGGTAGTGTTTTTCTTTAACTACGGATGAAAGAAAAGTCAAAGAAAATAGTTGTTTCACCAAAGCGATTTGTAGGTGGGATTTCATGCTTGTGTAAAAAGGAACGTAAGGTATCTTTCGATCTATTTTATTTTAGAAAGATATTGATTGAAGAGAAGTGTGATGAAGCATTGATATAAGAAAGAAATTGAATTATTTTTTGCTATTATAGTAATAATAAAAATTGCTATTTGCTAATATGTAAAAAACTTTAAAAATTATTTGCTCTCATTGGGGATTTTATTTTGAGAGTTGCTGTATCTTAAAAGCAATTTCACTCTAATTATAAAAATGCAATCTTAAATGCTATATATATATATATATATATATATATATATATATATATATTTACATAATTCACAAATGATATGAATTACTTTTAAGTATTCCATATTTTTAGATTAAATACGCAATTATGTCAATAACATTTATTTGTATAATTACGTCTGTTACTTTTTTACAAGTATTTTAATTAAGATTATTCTGGTCTTTAAATTCATAATTTTTATTTATTTATATTTATGTTAAATGTTTCCTGTCTATAATTCCATTAATATTTATCTTTAGTTTTGAATTACTTCAGAATTACTGAAGGATGTATTTGTTTGCACATAAGAATTAATCTGGGAAATTATGTTAAAAATTCAATGCTACGTTTAATTTTTCGTACACGTTTTCCCAGATTTAATGCATCAGTTCAAAAAATAATAAGAGGAGAAATAATTGTACTAATTCTCGTGGCAGTTAATTTTGTTTTGCATTCAAGGAATCAAATTAAACTTTTCAGTGACTCGGTCGCTAATTTAAGTAATGCCAAATCTATATTTATTTCTAGTTGATGAAACATTAAAAGTGGAGAGGGGTACAATAAAAATTGATTAAAGTATTAACTAATATCATGTGGAATAAAATACTAGTAACATTAAACTTCAAAGATAAATACAATTATATTTCAGTCTGGATTTTAATTTCAGATTGAAGAACTTAATTCCAATCTGAAGTACTGAGTTATAGTATCTGTAAATTATAGTGTATATGAGCAAATTTTACTTGTGTGGAAATTATAATTAATTTACAAATATACAAATTTTATATCAGAAAAATAAGGGTAATATGATTGGAATTTGGAGTTAAATTGAATTGATGTAGAAAATAATGAGTACTTTCCTAAAACTTATATGCTTATTTATGTAAAATGAGCAGTATTGAAATATGTATTTATCCAGAAAAAAAATAAAAGACTATCATCCATTTGCAATTTATTTTGGTCTATCAATTACAATTTACAAAATATTTGAAGTATAGTAGTATATTTGAATAAATGTTAAAAGTGTAATATATCTATTTCACAAATGTATCTAATTCCCTATGTGCGAATTAATAACTGAGTCATTAGTCAAATATATTTTTCCTATTTATCTGCCGACTTGATGAAAAAAATTTACGCTTTACCTGTATGTGTTTGCAGGACCAAGTATTATTTATATTTATTCAACGTTATACCCTATATATATATATTTATATATTATTAATTTATTGTAATTTTTATCCTTTGTTCTTGTACATTTTTTATGACAACGAAGATTTAGAATACATACATACTCTTTCAAAAATAAAGCTAAGCTGAAATTCACATGTTTTACATTTATCGATTTCTCTTTGGTTAGTAGATTTTGAACCTTCCCCTTTTAGATGCTGATTCTTTCACCTGCCTCAATTACAAATTTTATGTTTATAGTTGCTAGAAGTTTTTTTTTTTCATTTTGTATTCCTGTGAGTTTAAGTAACCTATTTTCCGAATTTCTGTTAAAAAAAATCTTATGTGTAACTTATATTGAGTGTAACAATAATTTGCATGCATAAAAATAAATTATTTTGCATATAAATTCATATTACTACATTTATTGCAGCTAGGTTATTTATATTGTAAAATAAACACTGATGGCATTTTCTTGTTCCCCTTTGCAAGTATTTATATCACATACACAGTTAATTTATCATTAGCGCCTTCTCTACCTTTAGTTTCCTTCACCTATAAAATTTATATGTTTCCTTTTTCTTTCTTATCTGATATTTTGACATCATGCTGCGTAGGTGAAAAAAAGAATGACGAATTTATTACTTGTTGGTAAATATGAAACATGAATTCCATTCGTTTGAAAATCGAATAATGAGAAAAATATTTTTTTTTAATTATGTGACATTTATCCAACGTTATTTGAAATAAAAACTATTTAAAAATACAAAATCTACTTATATATATATTTCTATACAAATTAGTGATATAAGACGATTGGATTTGATCTAACAAAATGTAATTTTTACTATTTTTAAAAGGGAAAAAAGAATTTTACATAACTGTAAAATTTACTAACTAAATGAATTTATGTATTTCAGGAATACTTTAAGCTTTCAAGTCATAATTAAACCACGTGGCCACTCCGCCAGTCCTTCCGTAGCCAGTTCGTATCCACAATGTAATCCAATAGCTGCAGAACCCTGAAATTCCTGTAATGCTTATAGGAGTTAAGCTTCTGCTGAAAAATGATTAACAGTAGTTTCGACAAAACTATTAATGCCCTCATGAACACAATGACTGGGTACATGCAGGTAGGACAAACTCAGGTTGTGAACAATATGGCTTGAACATACCGTCTTCGTGTAGAACAGGATGAATGTTCAGTATTAACAACTACCTCCTCGCAGTTGTGAAAAGCTCTTTTCCACCTCCGCAAGATCGAACAGAAACTTTTCTCTAGCACAAGTCGGTAAGGCCCGAAGAGACATCAGATGGTCGGCGCTCGCTCCAAACTTATAAATATATATATATATATATATATATATATATATATATATATATGTGTGTGTGTGTGTGTGTGTGCGTGTGTTTCATAATACTAGTATAAACACAGTATTACTTAGTACCAGTCAGAGGTGGCCTTAGAATTACTTTTTCGCTCTTTTTAAATTTATTTTATGAATTATTTTCTTTTGAGATATGACTTGTAAGACTTTTAGTAAGGTTTAAATATTTTTAACTTCGTGGCAATTTTTAAAATTAATTGTTTAATTTTTTAAATTTTTAACTATTTTATATTTTATTTAACTGTTTATTTCACTATTTATATTTTTACTATATATATTTAAAATTAAGTTTTCAAAAATTTAGTATTTTTTTACAATTTAATGTTTTGTGCATTTTAAAAGAGTTAATCTATTTTTAACATTGAAGTTCTGCTTATTTTCTTTTATTTTACCATATATTTATTTTAATTTTGGAACATTTATAATTTACTAGTTGTAATAATAATTAAATTAAATTTTAAAATTTGTTAGCTATATTTCGTAATTTACTAGGAAGAAACATTATATATTTAATGAATAATGTTCCTTATTATCATTTTTTAATGAGAGATGTTACAGATAAGACTTGAATGACGAAATTTGAACACTTTTTTTTCTGAATTATGAAGTGTTTGGATTGTTCACTCTGTCAGTAAGAAATTAATTAGTATCATGTAAGTGAGGGGATCATTATGTCAAAATGTGTTGGACTCTGAAAGAAGAAATTGAGAGAAAAGGCTTTTTTTATTTACCTTATTTGAAATTTAAATAAAAATACATATACCTTTGTCTGTTTTAGTACAAAATCTGGCTTATTCAATATATGTGTTTAAAAAATTTCAATTCAGTTTTAAAGGTACTGATTGAAGAAAATGCTTATATTTTTTGGAATATTCAACTATTTGTCTAGAAAATATAAAATAATTTTTTCACAGATAAGTCTAAAACAATTTGTTTCTGTGTGTATGTTTTATTACATATTTTAAAAATTAATTGCAATATTAATTAAATTATTGTTATATTTTAGAAATGATCAAGAAAATATTTGAAAAAATAATAATAAAGTACAATAATTTATAAGGAAATAATCACAAATTAAACTTCTATAATTGTTTGGACTTGTTTTGTGTTCAATATCTGTTTGGACCTTCTTTGTATACAATATCTATTGTTTGTATTTTTTTGTGTATTCAATGTCTTTACTTTCATTATTACTTTTGTGGTATCTTTGATTTATATGTATGTATTTGGTTTATATGTATGTGGGACTATTCCCATGCCATCAACCCAGAATTCATCTGTTGTGTATTGGCAACATCCTTGTGTTCGGGATGAATAACTGGGTTTGGCGGGAAACGCCATTAGTGTATTAGTGTTAGTGAACGAGCTCGCCGCACATGCATAGCTGCTGGCAGTCGTTAATAAATTTATAGTTTGGTAAAAAGTATCTAATCTTTTTACACACGACTATATCTGGCACCCCCGGGTGGGCTCAACCACCAAATTATTTTCTGAAAGAAAAGTTAAGTAATCTTTCTTTGTATTTAATTTTCATTATTTACGTTTATCAATGGATGAAGCTTCCATTAAGAAGATGCGAGATCGAGCGAAAGCGAATCTCAATAGCATTGTTAATTCCTTTTCGGAGCATTTAAGAAAATCGGTATTACTTTCAAGAATGGAAAAACTTGATAATGTATTTAAGGATTTTGATCATTACGATGCGATGTTACCAGAAGAACAATGGGAAATCGAGGAATTTGAAGAGAGATATTTTGCAATCAAGGCAAAATTTCAAGGCGCTATTGACGCATTAAACAATTCATCAATTGTGAAGTCTTCTTTCAAAACCTCTGAGATCTGTATCATAAATGAACTAACTCCGAGAGAAACCGAATTAATTCCTTGCAACACAGTTCAAGGTGAAGCTTTTTCGTTTAAGCCTACTGCAACAGGTCATGATTGTGCTGTTCTATTGGATAGTGGCTCTGCAGCCACTTCCGTTTCCGAGTCTTTAGTAAACAAACAGTATATAGAAAGAACTAATGCTTGCATCAGTGTTAAAGGGCTTGGCTCTTCTGAATCATCTGTAACTCCTAAATACGGATCAGATAAAAAATATTTGCAGATAGATGCATTTATTTTGAACAAGGTGATGAGTCATTTACCTACAGAGCAAGTCGATGTGAAGGATTTAAATTATTTAGATTCAACTAAGCTTGCCGATGTCAAATTTTCTATTCCAAAAAAGATTGATTTAGCGAATTATTTCTTCAGTTCTTTGTCGTCAGAACAAATAATTAAATCTGTTAAAGATCCAATTGCTCAGAACACTGTTTTTGGTTGGGCAATGTTGGGTAAAATGAATATCAAAGGTGGTGCTTCTCGCCAATTTGATTCATATCGGATCGGCTTGTCCTGTGATAACAGCGTTGTTTGTCCACATGCTTCCGGTCCGGCTTCGCGTGATGGCTCCGGTGTGGTGGACAGTAATATGAACTGTGCTTCTGATGATGAGACTCTGATTGGAGGACCTGCTCGAGCTCTTGATTCTAAGAATGAGAATAGTAGGGGCATTGAACCTGCTCCTATACCATCACCTAAATGTGCTCTTTGGTATCAGAATCTCAAGGTGATTGGGCTGTCTTCTTCACACGAGAAAACTGACATGCCTGCTCAACAAAACTTTTCTGAAGGGGTTAGTACCTCCAGTTGCCTGCTTTCTTCATCTGGTGCCTGTGCATCTTGCAGCAATACATCTATTGGAGATGCACCTTTCAGACTCTGTCTCAGATTTACAATATTTTTTGAGAGAACTATTGCTTTATTGAAACAGTATAACTTGGAACCTGATCCAGATTAACTGCCAAAATCAAGATTGATGAAAGGTTCTTGAGTGAACCAAAATCTCCATTTTAGTGCTACTGTTGTTATTTTTATTAATTATAATTGATATTTAATGTTTTATGAGAATGTATCTTTTTTTTTCTAAAATTGTATATATAATTTCCTACTTTTTAAGATTCTTTTTCAAGTGTTGTCCAGGGTGTCACTTCTGTTTAATAATGTTCCCTTTGAAACTTTGTTACCATATTTAAGTACAAAAGAAAGAGTAAGAGGCTTACAAATTGTTATAATTTATGTTCAATCTTTGTATTTTTCAGACGGATAGAAATAATTAACAATGGTATGTTTGTTACAGCAAAAAACTCTATTATTGCTATACTGTGTCTTTTTCTTGACGCGAAAGGTATTTGACGGGTGGGAGTTTTTCTCCAGAGCTCTTATCTAAGTTTAATTTTAAGCACCTAATATTAATACCTGGTAAACATAAATTATTTGAATTGAATGTTAAACAGTTTCATGTCGTGCATCTTCATGCTGGGCAAAGTTCTGAAAACTCCATTACTAAGTGCGAGAAAGAAGTATTCTCTTCTAAACACACTGTGTTTCTGAGAATGCTGGGAACTTAACTTCCTGTTGCTTCAGATGGGGAAATTTTTGTATATTCTAGAATTTTTTGAGCAAAATGTTCTGTCCTTCAAAATATAAATGCATAGGAGTTTATCTAAACATATTTTCAAAAACAAATATGAAAGATGAGTAATTTTGTGCTTAGATCATGATGTGTGTTTTTGAAACTCTCAATATGTACATCTTAGCAGACAGAGTGATAAACTTTATGAATCCTTCTTTTCCTCGTAAGTTTATAACAGTAATTTCCACCATTTTTCATCCCAATGTGTTCCAATTAGTTAAGTAAAAAAGCTCTTGACACAGGAACTACTGTTTTAGATCGAACTTTATAATATTCCTCATGAACTAATTAAAGGAATGATGATATTTGTCGTAATCAAAAGTCAGTTTTTCATTTTACCTGTACTCTGCAATACAGTAGCCACAAAAAGAGATTTTATTCTTAAATGATTTTTAAATTTATATTAATGTTCACTTGTGACTCTTTTGTATGTTTCTTAAATAGATTGATATTTAGCTCCCTTTATGATTTTCTCAATTTCCACAAATTATTGAAGCACGTGTTAATATTTAGAAAGCTGCTTTCCTACTACAATCAAAGCAAATTTGGGTTATTCAATTATGCCTACTTAATTATTGCATTGTTAAAAGCAAGGATATTATTCTAAAAATTGTTCATGATTGTATTGTTTTTTTTTTTTTTAGATTTAAAGCAATATTTAATAATTAATGGAGAATTTACCTCAACAAATGTTTAATTTTAAAGACTAATTGAAAAACTGCTTTCTTTACCTTTGCATCAAGAATAATTCTTGATAGGGTAGGAGTATGTTTGGACTTGTTTTGTGTTCAATATCTGTTTGGACCTTCTTTGTATACAATATCTATTGTTTGTATTTTTTTGTGTATTCAATGTCTTTACTTTCATTAGTACTTTTGTGGTATCTTTGATTTATATGTATGTATTTGGTTTATATGTATGTGGGGCTATTCCCATGCCATCAACCCAGAATTTATCTGTTGTGTATTGGCAACATCCTTGTGTTCGGGATGAATAACTGGGTTTGGCGGGAAACGCCATTAGTGTATTAGTGTTAGTGAACGAGCTCGCCGCACATGCATAGCTGCTGGCAGTCGTTAATAAATTTATAGTTTGGTAAAAAGTATCTAATCTTTTTACACACGACTAACAATAATGAATATTTCGTGCTATAGTTTTTATTTAATAAATTCAAGAACTTTTTGGCACTTTGAATTCTAAGCGTTTGAAAATATATATCCAGTTTATTTTGCTAAGGAAAAAATTATCTTATCCAACAATAACATTCAAAATAATATAATGTAATATTAAAAACTCGTCTACATAAAAATAGAGCTTGTGTTCTGACCCAGTGTAGGCAACATTAAAAATTCAAGTTAACGAGTAATTTAAATATATTCTCTGTTTTACATTATGATTTGTAAAACTTTCCAGAATAATCCTTACTTTTCCGAAGCAGTGTTCTGAAATATTCTGCTATAATATTTAAACCCATGTATTCTTAGTCTGAGAGATTTATCTGCCAAGGGTAGTAGCTCATATTTTGTTAATAAACCAAGTTATCACGTACAAAATTCGGATACAATCCTGTGTTCAATTCATTCTAATACAACATATACTTGACAATATAATCAGGTAATATTTCAAAAGAATATAATACTGAGTAATTAGTTTTATAGTCTAATATTAAATCTGGTATTCTGGATTACTATTGAATATTTGATCTGTATTACTTCACTTAAAGTTCATTTAGCAGTAAATAGTCTAAATAAGGAGACAGTCAATTTTGTTCTTCTTTAATATTAAACAAAAATCAATGTTAAGGCTGTGAATGGGGAGTAGTATCCTTTACGCATCCTCATCGTGTATATGTGATGTATCATGTAAATTAGCATTAAAAGGGGGAAGGAAATATTTAATCTCCTGGTATTATTGTCGAGTGTAAAATTGCTCAGTATAAGAACATGTCCTCATTCTCAGTGTAAGTATATGTTCTCATTCTCCGGGTAAGACCATGTCCTGCCTCTCTATCAAAAACACTCCGATTTTCATTCTTCTGATCTACTACTGAGATACTTCTACTGCTGATTTCTCCAAACACCAATTTCCTATTCACTACACTGCAATTTATATATAGCAAAGTTAATATATAAAATTCACAAATAAAGGCTCTCGAATTAAACAACGTAGTAAGAATGCCCTTAAAATCAGTTAAAAGAAAATATGCCTGAGAACCCACAATAGGAGCTAGGGAAAATGATAAGAGAAATGTTTCGATGCATAAAAATAAAAATGTGCGAGTGCATAAAACTTTTGTTTTTGAATAATATAATGTCTTAAAAATTGATGTGAGTTTATATATATATATATATATATATATATATATATATTAAGTGTTTCTACTTAAAAATAGTTAAAAATATTAAAGACGCGTGCAACGTATTTCTTTTCTTTTCTATTAGTTCTGAATTACAAAAAATATACTAAATGTAAATGTCAAATATCTCTAAATCATCATTTCAATAAATTAAAAAAATTAAACCAATGCTAATATACATCCCCTAAAAGTACTATGGAACATTTTAGCTTTCTTTCATCACAACTTTAAGCCTAATGCAGCATATAATTAGGCACGCGAATCTAGTGAAAAAAAATTAAGTGTTTCTATTTGTATTTCCTAATAAGATATATCTAAATCCTTGCAAGGTTTCATCTCAACCTTATTATTTTCGAATTTAATTAATGTGCAAATATAATGCAATGTAAAAAAGGATCAATAAATTCCTTTTCAAGAAATTTACTTTCAACATAATTTTCGTGATACCGGATTACCGAAACTTCTCTTTTAAACTGGAAGCTAGATGAAGGAAATGAAATTTTGAGAGAGAAATATTTGCTGCTTGTCGCCCGAATTATTTGATACTAAAGTATAAATAAGTTTCTGTAGAGCTATTCGGGAATTCAAATAGATATTAAATTTTTATTTATTATCAAAAAAACGTAGCATACATGAGTGGTATAAAGACAGTTTTTGTTGCACTTTAAAGTGAAAGAGAAATGAATAATTAAATGAAACATTTTTATGGATGTCTTGGTTTTATGAGAAGGTTAGCGATTTTCGATTTATTATTGTTGTATCGTATAAACATTCAGATACCCTTAATAAATGAACACACACAAACACGCTCGCTCTCTCGCACGCACGCACACACACACACACATATATATATATACTATATGTATATGTATGTGTATATATATATGTATATATATGTATATATATATATATATGTATGTATATATATATGTATGTGTATATATATATGTATATATATATATGTATATATATATATATATATATATATATGGTGGAAATATATGATGGTTATCTTCCAGAAATGTGTATGCGTATTAAAATGAAAAATAGTTTTATTAGACCTATAATATATACTTTAATACTGCTTTTTTTGTTCGGAATAGTTTCCTAAAAGTGAATTTTAATTTAGAGGAAACTTGTATATTTATAAAATGAATGTATTTAAGTATAGATATTAATATTAAAATGAATATAACATATTTTTCTCCATTTTCCTATTTTGATTATGTCTTTCAAACACTTAAACGATGAAACAATTTCCTCCTAATAAGAATGTAGGTATTACTTGTTCATGCGTAAATAAGCGGTTACACATCTGAACAACATACCTTTTTAAAAACAGAGCTTATTTACATGATTCAAGATATTTAATAGCTAATGAATGGGTACATATATATATATATATATATATATATATATATTGTATATATATATATATATACTTCTTTTCGTATTTATTAGGGCTGTATCCATCAAGATTGCATCAAATGTTTTGAAAGCACAATATTAGAATTTATTCAAATCGAACATAATTTAAAAATACCATAATAATATCTTTACTATGTTTATCGCTACTGTGTATGCGTATAAACAACTTACAAAAGATATTTTTTTCTTCCTAAATATTTTAAGTACTAAATAATTCAGTATTATTTCAATGATAGTAAATTTAGTGTCAGTGTACATAATGCACTCGTGTACAAACATGAAGAAATAGAACATCCATTAAAAATTTCACAAATATCATAGCATAAAACTCCTATTGTTGTAAATGTATTTTTTAAGAAACTAATTTTTAATTAAGACGCATTAATTAATTAACTCCTAAAAAGATTATTTTATTAATCATTCCATCTTTTTTACAGGAATATTCCATTTCTAATTTAAAAATTAGGGCAAATTTGTAATTATGTTAAATTCTACTTAATCGTTTCTGAGACATGACAGCTTAAATTTTACATCCTTTAATAATAAATTTGTTCCTGCAACATTAATCTGAATAAGGTTTCCTGCGGAAAGCATTTAAAAGATATTCGTAATTATCAAAAGCTATTTTCCCAATTACTAGAGTATACAAAGTTTCAAAAGTATTAAATTAATGAAACAATAATGAAATATTAAAATTCTGACCAGAAAAAAAGGAATTATGTTATATATTTTTATATAATAAGAACCGTAAATTCAAAAAAATCAATAAATACTTTTGAGTAGACTAGGAGAATTAAAAGCAGAACTCGCAATAAGAAATCGCGTAACTTTCAGGAGCTATGTTCTTTTGTGTGCTCATATGCCTCAATGATGTATCTACTTATTACATAGTTTTATAATATTACACACACACACACACACATATATATTGGTTTCTTCAATTTTTCAGATATTTCTTGAAATACCTCATGGTGGTTTCATTTTCTGTAGTTGAATATTGGGCCTGTAAAGCGAATTTGCTCCTTCAAATATGTGATACGCTATATTCGGAAATAATAAATGTCATAGTTTATTTTCATTCCTGATAAGGATTTTTCTCTTATTTACTTACACTTTTTCTCAGTATTAGTTTCCTTCTTCTTTATATTTTGTACTTTATGCTTTTGATTTTTTTTCTTGTTTTCATTCAGTTAGATTCTTATTAATTCATTAATATAACATTTTTTCTATTTTTCATTATATATATATATAGATATATATATATATATATATATAATCAAAATCTGGTATTAGATTTTCTTGTAACTTTAATGAATTCTACTTTGCCAATTGAAACTCCTGAAATATTTTAACTATCTTAATATTTTAATGAAATATTATTATAATTATACACTTACGCAAATTAATAAAGAAACAAAATAGAAATAACGCACCAACAAAGAAGCATATGAACCGAATGAAATATATAGTGAACGATATCGATATTCATAAAAGATTTTATTATCACAGTAGAAACATCTTTTTTTTTGAGAAAAACATATTAATGGGAACATATTAGTATCCTGTTAAGCTCCTGCAGAGCGGATACAAAAGATAACACTTTTTCGCATTTACGTGTAATAGTTTTGTTTACTATTCCGAAGCAGTGTGGTCTATGCTTGTTACAGTTGGATCTGTAGTTCACGAACGCTGGCTGGGTGATGAAGTAATCGTTCTAACTGTTCCCATATGGTCTCAAGTGTAGGTAAGTCCAGTGAGTATGGAAGTCATCCATTTGTTTCAAACAGTCTCAAAATTTACTATATGCAGACCAGCCATAATTTTCTGAAATATTTGGCTTGGGTGCCCTGCCATGTCACGAATAGATATGCATATGTGGATGCAAGATTTTTTGAAAATATCAGTTAGCTGTTAAAATTTCCTGTATCAAACTCGTGATGATTGGCTTTAATATGTGATGGCTCCTATCACCATTATACCTGCAGCAGGGGCCATGTATCGCTCTACATAAAAAGCCTGATTTGACCACTTACCAACTGGTCGCCATTCTCGAACACAACTATCTTGGTACTCCTCACTAAAGATGATGCAATTTAATTATTTTACTATCCCATTCTCTACTCCCGATAACTCTGTAAACAAAGTGGATGATTTTGAGCATTCTGAGGTAATGTTTGTAGCGGTTATTGGGAGAGTAAATCTCCTTCAAAATCTGGATATTGTCCAGCATGAAACAATGCTTTAATTCAAAGACAGCACTTGAGATTGGATGGTGAGTATAGTCACCATTGAGGTTGTTCGATATAAAAGGCATCATTGTCTTCTACAGGTAGATCTAGGTATCTCAGATCCAGTACATTGCGCGGGTTAGCCTGAAAATTGTTAGCCATTAAATTATGATTCCCTACGAAGACAGTACTTGAGATTGAATGGTCGGTATGACACCATTGAAGCTCTTCAAAATGATGGAAAAATGAAGTGATCTTCTTTCTGTCAGAAAATTTAATACATATTTCAGCAGTGAAGTTCTTTGAAACAGCTTTCAGAAGAAAAGCTCTTATATATATATATATATATATATCAAAATTAATTGAAAGATTCGACCTAACAATTTTGATTATCATTTTTGGTAGTCTTCCATTTGTTCTATTTGTATTACTAAAAGGTATCGAGGGTTTTGAAATCAGAAAGAATCGATATTTTGGATACTCTATTTAAAGTATTATTGTTTATGTTTTGCTTTAACTGATTATTTTGTATCAGTGACTTTCTGATATTTTTTGCTACATTTGATTTATTTAATTACATCTTTTAAAATAATTTATTTTTCCTAAAACTAAAAGTATAGTAAAGTGATACGTTAGTATTAGAAACAAACTGTTAATTTTTTTTACTGTTCACATATACATTAAAGTAAAACATAAAAATTATTTACGTTTGAAATAAATTTCAAATACTTAATTAAGTAGATTCAAAATGTGCTATTTTCATTGTTTTATGCTTTTATTTGCTTTGAAACAACAACATAAAAACCAATGATATTTTTCTTTTAACTTTTTTATATACTCTAGTTTTAGATTTTAAGTTGCTTTTCTTGAAGATTTACGATTTTATTTCCAAAGTCAGGAAGCATTTTATAATCTTATCAGCTTAGAAATATGAAATTTCAGAAGGGAGTTTTTTTTCATTCGGGAGATTTAGGGTTCTGTATTTTGGAGTTCTCTTACATTTCAAAAATATGGATCACATTCATCAATGAACGCATTGAAAGTAAAAAACTTTGCTTCTTTTCGTCAATTCTGCTTGTAACTTTTAATTTTCCCTCTCTTTGTTAACTTTAAATCATTATTCTTTAAAATAGAAAAAAAAATTCAAGAATTATCAGATTTTAAAGTTTATCTATTAAAGTTCCACTTATCTTAATCTTAAATCTTAATTTTTCCCCCGAAATTTGAAATGGTTTTTTAATTTATTTTTAAACAGACTTTTTACAAATAACACCTTTACTTCTTATATGAATAAGAAGTTTCAAGGAAACTTCTTAATATTAACATAAAAATTCAAATATTTGTAAAAATTTAAAATAAATTATAGTTTTTAGCACTTAATAATATGCATTCCATTAAGCATTTTATATTATAATCGATTAGATATTCATTTTCAGAGCCATTTCCAAATTGCTCAAATAACTAAATTTGTATCCCCAATGTTGTTATTATTTCAGGACAAAATAATGAACAGCCGGGATGGTTTCAGGAACAAATATTAATTAAAATTTGACACGTTCCACAACACAAGACAGGAAACAAAACATATATAAAACACAGATTCACGAACATCACTCCATCATTCTGCTAACTAAGTTTCTCACTTCCCATCGTGCTAGCTCTTGCTTTCCTCATCGTGCTTACACTTCTAACCAAGAAAAAACGTGTGGCGCCATCTGGCAACGTTTAATAGTACATGGAAGGTAGTGCTAAATTACAGTGTTACAAATTCATATATTAGAAATACTCGTAATATTGAATGGAACAGAATAGAAATATTACAAAATAACGAATGATACACATTTGACGACACTTAATTTAAAAGCCAATAAAAGAGCTTTTTGTAGAATATGGGCGAAATGTCTTAAAATGCAATTATTGAAATTACGATAAACTTACTCTCCACTATATCCTTCATTAATCATTTGCAATATTCATGTAAAATTTTACATATTATTTATTTAAATATATATTCTTCAATTTCAATTAAAATTTATCAAATTAAAGTAATAGTTTAATTGCTTAAGAGTAGTTAGAATGTTTTATCTAAGCCGTTGGTCATTTAAAATGTAATTATTCTGTTTCATGTAATATTTGCTGAAGTATTCGGAGTTCCCCTGGCCTTACTCAGAGTGAAGAGCTTAAGAAGACTTAAATATCCATTTATAATTCGCTTTCGACAATGGCAGATATACTTATCACAGAAACTAAATCGACCTATTCTATGTTATGTACCAAAAAGGCATTAAATATTCCGATTAATTATCTCATGGTCTACACATAAACAAATTATCAATCACTCGCACATTAAATTTTGCTTATATATATATATATATTGAGAAGTGATATTTATTATACTTTTCTATACTAGATGGCGTAAGGTACCAAATCAATGTTTCGTAACTGCGTCTCACGAGGATAACTCTTTGAAATAAGATGAAAAGACGCGGGCATTGAGATTGGGCGTACTATGTAACAACACATTGAAAATTTTTTAATATGTAAATTCCAAGAGTCAATATTTTTCTTGTAAAGAATTTGTACATACCATAAATTAGGTATACCTGAATATCATTAAAAATATGTCTTTTTTTGGGATTCGAAAATCCACTACACACCCGTTACTACAAACGAGCCATATTTTCATTTACAGTAAATAGAATTATATATATATATATATATATATATATATAGTGATTTAAAGTAATTAAGTTTAAATTCTCTCTATATATATATTGATATATAGAGAGAATTTAAATATTTTGTAAAATTTCATGAAAAGAATTTAACGAAATTTAAAAATAATGTTTCGAAACAAAGACACAGATCTTGTACGTCGAATACTTAACAGTATTCATGTATGGGGGCAGAACAAGTTGAAAACATGATTAATAACTGCGCATGCTAAAATTCGCTTTTCGTTCGCCAGCACCTTTCTCATGGTGTGTTTTTGTAACAATCGCTTGAATTAAATTTTAAACTGTAAAAGTAAGCAACCACAAACGTTTTGGTAATGGAACGAGGTGACGAATTTTTATTAGCTAGAAGCAAGGCAGTCTCAAATCCAAATTTGAAGAAAATTCGATTTAACCACCATCACTTTCAACTTATGGAAACAGTTTAAGGATACCGTATTCGTCGTGAGAAAACCTCGGTGAGGTCGTTCAGTAACTTGGACGGTCAGAAAAAATCGCAATTTATCCATTATATTGAGGTGTAACAGGGATGCTACAGCTTCTCAGGTCACTCAGGAGTTGTAATCCGATACAAGATTCCAAGTTTCAATGGTGACTGTTTTTAGAAGACTTCATGAGAGTTCAAAGTCCTGTTCTTTTCATCCCGCTCAGTTCTGCGAACTGGAAATTCCGCTTAAAATAATGGAAAGATCATACAAATTGGAGAATATATCGATGGGTGACTGTTCTCTTCACTGATAAGTCCCGGTTCAGCCTCACCAGCAATTTTCGCCATACTTTAGTAGGGAGAAAACTAGGGACCCGCTAACTGCCATCCAATGTCCAAGAAATCGACCAGTACGGAAGCAGAGGCTTGATGCTCTGGTCAAGCGTCATTTTGGATGGCCGCACACACTTCCATGTCTTTGAAAGATGCACTGCGACTCTTGAGAAGTAAAGGAAAGAGGTCTTGGAGCCATATATCTGCCTTTTCAGGGGTCCAATTGGTTCTGATTTCTTTTCAATGGATGACAACGTGATGTCACATACACCTCAGCTGTTCGATAAATTTCATGAAAGTGAGGATATTCACCAGGTGGATTGGCCATTCAGATCTCCAGTTTTTTAATCCTATACAGCATGCCACGGAAACTCTAAGGGAGGCAATTGCCATTCGCAAGCCTCTTCCGAGAACCATGCAAGGCCTGAAAACTACGTTGCTGAACGAGTGGGACCAATTGCCACAATAACTAATAAACACCCTTATTTCCATCATAAAATCAAGTTGCGAGGCCTGTATATTTGTAAGAAGGAACCATTCACCCTAATAACCTATTTTTTGTTTTGTTTCGTAACTGCTGTTTCAAACCTTTCTATCCCGATTAGTGTTAAGCGCGATAATGAGTGTGTATAATAGCTGTTGAATGTTTACTTTTTACACTACATCAACCCTATGTACACACCAAATTTCATTAAAATCCGTTCGAGTAGTTCTAGAGATAATGGACCAAATCAGAAAATTCTCTTAATTTTGAACACCAGTTTATTATATATATATATATATATATATATGTGTGTGTGTGTGTGTGTGTGTGTGTGTGTCTATCCGTATCCCTAAAAAATAAATTATTAAAAAAATGGTTATAAAAACAAAAACAAAAAAATATTGAAAAAATTCTGAAAATTAATCCAATAAGTTAAATTAAAAAGCAAAACACCCGAAATGTCCAAAATAAATTTTTAACAACCAAAAGATTATAATACCAAAGCTGAAAAATTATAAAAAACTAAAATAAAAAAAATCATGTATATTACACCAGGTGTATTCAAATTAGATACAGGGAATATTATATATATATATATATATATAGATAGATAGATAGATAGATAGATAGATAGATAGATAGATAGATAGATAGATAGATAGATAGATAGATAGATAGATAGATAGGTAGATAGATAGATAGATAGATAGTAAAACACATTTTTTGGCAAAATTAGTTTTTTTTATTCAACATAATTCCCTTCAAGGGTGATACACTGATTACACAACCCTCTAACTTTTCGATACCATTTTTGTAGTACGATTTGGCTTTTTGCTAAAATGGCCTCAGTTTCAGCCATCACCTTCATTCGACGAAAATTTTCCAGTGAGCTTTCTTTTGAGATCTGAGATCAGGAAATAGTCGCTGGGGGCAAGATCTGGAGAATACGGTGGATGAGGAAACAGTTCGAAGCCCAATTCATGCATTTTTGCCATCGTTTTCACTGACTTGTGACACGGTGCATTGTCTTGGAGAAGCAGCACTTTCTTTTTCTTCAAATGCGTCCGTTTTTCTACGATTTCGTCCTTCAAACGGTCCAAAAACGCTATGTAATAGTCGCTGTGGATGGTCCTTCCTTTTTCAAGGTAGTCAATAAAAATTATTCCATGATAAAATCCCAAAATACAGACGCCATAACCTTGCCAGCCGACTGTTGCGTTTTCCCACGCTTTGGAGCGGGTTCATCGTGTGCTGTCTACGCGGATGACTGTCGAATGGACTTCGGAGTGAAATGATGGAGCCATGTTTCATCCATTGTCACATATCGACGCAAAAACTCGGATTTATTACGATTGATCATCTTCAAACACAGCTCCGAATCATCAACTCGTCGTTGTTTTTGGTCAAAAGTGAGCTCTCGCGGCACCCAAATTGCACAGAGCTTTCTCATACCCAAATATTCGTGAATGATATGATGTACACGTTCAGTTGATATCTTTAGAGTGTCTGCTATTTCATTCAATTTCAATTTACGGTCATTCAAAATCATTTTGTGGATTTTTTTCATGTTTTCTTCGGTAACAACCTCTTTTGGGCGTCCACCGTCTTCGGTGCTCATTTCACCACGTCTAAACTTAGCATACCAATCCTTGATGGTTGATTTTCCTGGGGCAGTGTCCGGAAACTCGGGACATCAAGCCAAGTTTTTGCTTCAACTGTATTTTTTCCTTTCAAAAAGCAATATTTTATCAACAAGCGAAATTCCTTTTTATCCATTTTTTTCACAATAACATAAGTTGCTTCACTCAAAATGCTATAATTCACAAACTAATGATCCGACAGCTGTCAAATTTATACACGCATCTTTTGAAGGTGAAGGCTAACTAAAAAATATATGAATTTAATTCTATTAGCGCCATCTATGTGTCAGGCCGGGGACTTTTCAATTTATTTGTTATATATATATATATATATATATATATATACATATACACACATATAGTTATACAGAATATATATACATATACATACATATATTTATATATATTTATATATCTATATATATATAAGCGAAATACCACTGACTGACTCATCACGATATCTCTAAAACTATACAACCGATTGACTTGAAATTTGGTACAGTTACTCATTTTGCAATGTAGACGCTCACTAAGAACGGATTTTACGGAATTCTAATCCTAAATGTAATTTTCATCCGTTAATCTTTCTTATCCATTGGTTATGTCATTTTTGGCGACTTTATCGCTAAAAATGATATGACCGACGCCAAACGGAATATATTTTTTTTTATATGTATACTGTTTATTGTTACCAATTCAGTTTACTTGGCGAGATTTGCGCGTGCGAAATAGAAAATACCAAATAATTTAATATTGATGCGCTGATGGAGGATGGATTTATCACCAAATATCTTCCACCGCCAAGTCGAAGCATTTCAATGACCTTGCATTGTGAATTTTAAAAAGCTATACTATGGTAACCCCAGCTGACTTCCGCCCGCTTTGCTCAGCAAAAAATAATTTTTAATTGTTGTGGAACCTAGACGTAAGTCTCAAATTCATGAGAAAAGTATTTTATTATTAATAATGATTGATAAATTACATTTGTAAATCTAAACGCAATCTTACGAAGATATTGAAGTTGGCTTTTAACAAATGAATAATAACGGTATGTTAGTCATGTCATTGATAAAAAAAAAAAAGTAGCTGTCAAAATATTTTTTGCGATGTACGCATTAACTGTAACCTAATGTAAACATTATGCAAAAGTTTTGTTTTTGTATTTTGGCAATTTTTAGTTTTTGGTTTCTAGGAGATAAACGTTTTTGTTTTTTTAAAATGGCTGGATATTTTATCGTTTTCAGAATACAGAATTATTTTTAATGATATGATTTTTTAAGAGCTATTCTGTCTATTCAAATGCAGTTTTAGATATGCTGCTAGCGTAATAGAGTTATCCCTTTGCAAAAAGGATAACGTAATACGGGTGACTTTTTGCTAAAATTTTTTATTATACTTTATCTTTTTGTAAGTATTTTTTGTTGAATTTTTAAATAATTTGATTTTAAAAAATTAATTATATTTTTTAACTTGAAAAGTATTTCATTGTAAGTTAATACAAATTGATTTTTCTTATTTACTTTTCAGTTATAGTTTTTAATAATGGATGTTGAATATATTTGGATAGATAGAATATCTACTCCTTTCAAAGTTTTTAAAATTCTTGGCGACGGAGCAAGTTTATTTTCGTCTCTGTCTTTGCTGGTGTTCGGTGACATATCGATGGCGTATAAAATGAGAAATATTATCGTTTCTCACATGTTTAACAACTGGTATCGGTTTAAATGCTACACTCAAATGCTACCTGGCGCTCCTTATAATACTAACGATTTATATTTTACCGAAAGGTGTAAACCAAACACGTATGGATCTATTTGCGAAATTATGGCGGTGGCAGAGCTATTTCCCTATCAGTTCGAAGTGTATCAAGGCGTCTGCCTTATAGCTTCTGTTGGTGAAACAATTCAGAGAAGAAAAAAAATTACGTTTTACGGGAAACTATAATAGTGGACATTTTGATGTTTATATTGAAATAGTAGTTGGATTAACAAATAAAAGTAAAGTTAATCTTGGTGATGATAATGTGAAACAAAATGAAGAAAATGTGTCATCTTTAGTGTTTCATCCTCAAGAAAATGTATCTATGCTACTTTCAAAGACTCAATCAATATCTAACATTAATTTATCAAGTTCAAGTGAATAGATTATTAATGATATAATATCTCTTCAATTAAATAAAGGTAAAAAAAAAAAAGAGGAAAAATATTCACAAATTCAATTAGATATGAACAAGTAAGACACGCTGTTGAAAGTATACTCAAAGTCATCTTGAAATACATAGAGAAGCTGCTTCAAAATATACTAAAAGCCATCCTGAAGTACATAGAGCAGCAATACGAAAATACTTTTCTAATAACCCTCCTATGAATCAGGCAGCTGTAATTAAATGCAATGAAAAAAGATCAAAAGTTAAATTAGTGCCTTGGACTTCTAAAGCTTTGGTTTTAAATATATATAACAGATATTGACTATTTAAATGATAAAATCGCAGATAAAAAACATCAGAAAACGTTTGTCCTGTTTGTAGTGCCATGCTTTAAAATTGATAGAAGAACCTCCAGGAATGTGCTGCAGCGGTGATCAAGTCCAAATTCCTGCTATTAGATCCTACCCTGAACCTTTGAATAGTCTTCTTAACCATAAGGATCAGCTTTCAGAATATTTTCTTTCTATAATTATTTTGAACCACGGTCAAGTGACGAGGACGACAACTGAGCTGGTACCCCCCTCTCCTAACATCCACACCACACCAACGGGAGGACTTTGGGCCCCGACAGATTTAACGTGCATCCACCCCGGCTACACGGTGGGTCTTTGGCGGCCAAGGATCGAACCCGCGACTGAGCGAAAACCGCCGGCCACGAATCCGAAACCTTGCC
>BMAW01038990.1:53127-152813 GCA_019974015.1 Nephila pilipes
ACGTTATAGAAGCGACTATTTTTACAGGAAAGTATGAGGGTGAAAATATATTCATTCCAAGAATACCATTAATTCCATCAGATTATCATTTTGAATTTAAGCGTTTGCAGTTTCCAGTTAGACTTTGCTTTGCGATGACTATCAATAAAGCACAAGGGCAGAGTTTAAAATTAGCTGGTGTAGATTTACAAAGTGTCTGTTTTTCACATGGTCAATGTTATATGGCATGTTCAAGAGTTAGTTCACGTGAAAATCTAATCAACCTTCAACCAGAAAAACGAACGAAGAATGTTGTCTACAGAGATGTTTTGGAAATGTAGGCATATTATTTCATATTTTTCTAATATTTAACTATTTCTAAAATAAGAATAAGATAAAATAATAATGAATGTAATAATTAAGATAAATAAATTGATATAATAAAAAATAAAAATGTAGTTGTCACCCTCAAAAATTGCCATGCATTCAAAATAAAGACAATAGAAATGTAATACACAAAAAAATTGTTTCAACAGGTTTAAAAAATAAAAAAATATGTATAAAAATGTATTTTTATTTTTATGTTGGCAATTTTTACATGGTTTTTGGCCTACTGGGGATCCGCCATGTAGAATAATGGGAACACATCGCACTACACACTACCTCATCGGTGATGCGGAATTCTGTTCAACGAGAGATTTACGGACTAAATTACATTTTCATTGATGAATTATTAACACTTAAATACTTTTCTCATATGTTTGAAAGTCATGGATAACCATTATTACAGACAATCAATTTCTAAAATTTTTAAATTCAGATTATAATTAAATTTAAAAATTGAAAAATTTCTTGATATTTTACGTATAGGTTCCAAAATATAATATTATCGTCTGCCCGAAGAAGTAAGTTAAGAACAGCTAGTATATATATATATATATATATATATATATATATATATATATATGCATATTTGATAGATCCGTTTATATATTTATATATGTGATTGCCATATGGGCAGGTGGCCACAATCTTAACCTGATTTTGAAAATTTTCGAATTAGTGACTTTTAACGCGAAAAGTTGGTTTTCCGTGTTTCCCAAAGAAAATCGATTATTGTCATATTTAACCTTTATCGTTAACAGATATTTTCTTTGTAAAAGGCGTAGCTTAAATTGCATTCCAAACTTTATTTTTAATAACTAATTCGTTTCAGCTAATCCTCCTTCCGGTTTGTCCACAGCAGATGGTCTAGATTGCTAGGCATTTGTCTTAAAATACATATATTTTTAAATGCCCTAGAGTTCACTTGTTTAAAAACAATAATTATAATTTTTTATTTTCTAAAAGATTGATTTCGAAAGAAATAATCGTGCTTTTTGAGAGATGCAAATATAAAGAAAGGAACATCGATTTTACAGAGGAGTGGTTAAAATAATTTGATTTCTTGAATAAAAGCGGCGATCTATTGTGTTTTTAATGACAAGTAACATTGGGACAGTTCAAGTCGTATAAACTTAGCGACACCATAAGTCTACGGGTTGTTTTCTACGGGTTGCTAGCTAAGACGAACTAAAATATTGTATTTTAAAGAAAAATCAAGTGACTAAATGAAAACAATGTTAATGTATATTACAGAGTCAGAAATAAAATTTTCTTCCGGATTTATTGTGGCCTTCAATATTGTTCGGGAAAAATGTTCTTACACTGAAATATAGGTCATTATAGAAATATATTGGGGAAGCAATATCTGCTTTTGATGCTGAAAATAAGAATATGCTTATATTAATTGAACAAATAACTGTATCTAGACACACTATGTGAAGGTGAATTTCTATTATGTCACATGACGTCACAGTAACTTGCAAATACATTTGTCCAGCTGCTCAATACTGAGTCAGGACTTAGATGAATCTACAGACATTGCATTAAGCCACAACCATCTGTATTTGTTCATTGAGCAAAAAATAATCTAGAAATGAATGAACTATTAGATTTTAAAGTGCATGCACTATGAGATATGACTCAAGCAATAAGACAAGTCTTTGATGCTGTATTTGTAAAGCATTCTATAACATTTAACACTTTTATCAGCATAGCAACTAATGGCATTTTAGTTATGAAAAGTTCTTTTTGAAAAGCTTTTGGACATTTTAAACACCGGTGCATTGTATCTTAATTTCATCCTTGTCTATTGCATTGTTCTTACAGAAATTTTGCAAGCTAAATATTTTGCATATGACTACTTTATAATCGTAATTCAATAATTACTTAACTTCAGACATTAAGCACCAAAGATCATCCATAGCTCAAAGCCTTCATAAAATTAATAGAAAACGATGAGTTTCCCGTGGTTTTGTTTTGAAAAGTAACACTCAGTAAGGAATGTGCTGTAAAATTCTATAATTTGCTTGAACCAATCAAACAATTTATAATTGTAAAACTGATTTTTTTTCTCGGAATTTAAAGAAATCGACTGGTTAATAGATATGACTTATTTCTTAAACAATAATTGGCTGTTTTCCATCATAAATTAGTGTCAGTGGTCTCATCTAGTACGGAATAGCCACTTTATTATACCAAAACACTACTTTTATAACTTTAGCGGAAGGTATTCGGAAGTTAAGAGGAAGAGAGTGGTGGACTTCATTCGGCCCCTTTAATAGAATAACTATCATGTTAATATAAAGCACAATTATTTGCAGTGTATGTCGATCTGATGAATATATGTTCTTTATGCTTCACAACATATCTCATAAAAAAACCATTAAACTATAAACCCTGTTTATTATTTTATGCATATCAGATGGAAAATTTTAGGTGATATTTTATATATTGGAGGACCATTTTTCAGAAATTAGATAATAACTGTAGACGTAAAGCAATAAAATATAGAATGTAACAGGGCGCAGAAATCTCAGCATCAGACATACATAATATACGTCTAACACAGCAGAAAATACAGGTATTTCAGTAACAGTCAGAGTGACAGGTAAACAGTCAGAGTGACATGTACTTTAGAAAAATAAAATATGTGTTAATATATGCAATGCATACATTGTATTACAGACATAACATGTTAAAAATATATAAATATTCTTATTTTTGGGATGTTTTAATGTATAGAGAATAAATATGAAATTTAAGATTCTTCGAAATATATTGAAATTAATATAAATTATTTGAAGCCTTTGTTTATCAAAATAAAAGAAAAATATTCAAGAATTTCAATTTGGTACAGTCTGTACTTTAACTTATTGAAATTGTTATCAAACCATCATTTTGAGGACGAATTATTGCTAATTAAATGAAAACATGTATTTTTGAAATGAATTGAAAAATTTACTTATTGTAGTTACATGGATTGTTAATAACGTTTAAAAGAATACATTTTTCTGGTGATTTATGAAAAGTCAGAATCAATTAAAAATTATCTTATATTTCGAGTTTCTTTCGTTCAAATTATAACTGAAGGTAAATATTTGATTTTATTTCAAATTATTTTTTTAATTTTTTTTTATTAATAATTATTTGTGTGTAGGTCTATGATTGAACCTGAATTATATTAATTTTCTACATTCACCCAGGTCAACATTTGGTAATATAATTAACTGCTGTAAAAATACTGATTTAATTTTATTCAAATAATTTCTTGACAGCACTCTATATTATTCTAATACTGAAACATATGTTTCTATTTTTTCATTCCAAATTTTTTGAGAGCAAAGAATCTTTCTTTGGCGTATATGGGAGAGTTTTGCTCTACGTAAATGTGATGTCCTAATTTTCTTAAAGGAAAATAAGAATAAATTTTTCATTGTGACTGTGGGTGATGATTTACATTGTAGATAGATAGAAATCGTTTTCGGAAAATGTAATGTAACTGTAGTATTATTATTTTTTGTTTGTTTCAAGATTTCTAAGCGTTTTGTTATTAAAAATGCCCGATAAACATATAAGGGAAAATATAAAGTTTTTTTTTTTAATTAAATTAATTAGAAAAATATTTTGCACTCCCTGTATTAAATTTTTACTCTACTTATAACGTAAATTAAAATTTGTGAGTTGATTCACCCAAAATTAGTGCGTACTTTTTGTTCCCACGATTGGCCTAAAGAATAAAAATAAATGTCTAGTAAAAGGCCAGTATATAAGATGAAAAATATATAGAGCAGGCATTATTTAAAAAGTAAAACAATTCCAAAATTCACTTGAATTAAACGTATACAAATGTCCGTGTTTCCTTTCTACGCGACAATTTTTGATATATTTTATTACATGTACCAGAAATTCTACCTGAAAATTGTGCATAAGCCTAATACTATTTAAAGAAAAGATTTAAAGAATCAGACGAGAGAATTGTATGAAATATATTTATAATAGTAGTTAATGAATTCAATACGATAATCGTGTGAAGAGATAGTTTTATCTCTAACAACCATTACCGTTAACTTGGACAGCACTTGCTTTTTATTTAATTTTTATTAACTTTCTTTAGTTTTACTAATAAAGTAATTTCCGAATAAATTAAATTTGTATTACATACATGAAACTGAATTATTCATATATTTGATATTTGAGCATTATTAAAAAAGTTTTATTTCAATTTCTGAGCAAATATACGATACATAGATGCGGAAGAAATATTTTAATTATTAATCTCCATATTCTTCAAAATATTCCTATTCTTCACATTTGCAATACTCATTACACATAATTATTATTGAAGAAATCATTAGACTTTTTCCTTTCCTTTACAAAATTGCAATTTTTTTTATTTCAAAGTATTTGCGAATAAAGAATGTATGCAAAACAATTCAGCTTGTTTACGTACACTTCAATTAATATATTCGTTTTAAGCTTTTTAAAGATTATAGCGAAATTAGAAATTGATTATTTTTTTTTATTCACTAATTAAATGAATGCATCCGTATTAGTAGTACTTACCATCTCAAGGAAGCTTAATTATTGTTCCATTTTAGATTTTTGAGTTCCTCAATGAAATGCTTAAATCTTGTACTTAAGAGAATCCTAGTAATTAAAAAGGGATTTTTCTAAAGTCTAATAAATAATCATGATTGAGAGAGAAGATGGGCTTGGAGCATTTGCGTAAATGAAATTTAATTAATTATTTCAAACAGATTAATTTCTTTACGAGAATCTATTTTTTGTGACTTTCACTTCAAATAATTTGTCACCGTTTCAACATTAGTTGTAGAAACTTTCTATTTTCGAAAACAATGGCGATTTATTCTACAAAACTTCTTTTAAATAAATGTTAAGCAGTATTCTTCAAAGGGATTTTCAATTAAATTTTATATAAAGTAATAATTATCTTAATACTTTTCAAAGTTAATGTTATGAAAATTTTTAGTGAGACTATTTGAATACTTTAATGACCACTAAAAATAAGTAGGTAGATAGGATTTTTAAAAAAAATGAGGTGGACATTTTTAAATCATAATATTTTATTTTGTATTATGGGGCATGTAAACTGGTGAACTGTTGTTATTTAACCAGTGAAATTTATTTAAAAGAAACCGGCATTTAATAACAGGCTTAACTGTAGTGAAATATTCTTATTTAATATATAACTGAATAATAATGTTTATTTAACCCTTTCGCTACCGGAGGGAGAAAAAAGTAGTGCTTCTCTGGGCCTGCGGCTTATTACCGCGGAGTGTCACTCTGTGCCTAGACGATTTTAGATACTAAGTTTAATTCGTGAAAAAAAGTTCTTCGGAATTCAGCTATTCATTAAAATATTTTGATATATACATATCTTATTTAAAATCCATTAAACTTAATATATACAAAAGAAAAATAATTAATCGAAAATTAAATGTTTTATACATAAAATTACATAAAATATCATACTTTTAAGAAAATACAAAATATATTTACACATGTTACATAAATTTCATGGTGTAATGATGCACCATTACATGGAGTATATAGATATGAAAGATAAATCTTATTTTGCTGTATGGTATAATTATTATAAAAAATCATATGTCTTACACACATATTCTGACGCTTCACGCAAGATTTTGAGCAAAGGGCACATCTTAGTCCTTTCCCCCCTTTTTTTTACTTTAATGTCTTTGTACAGATTTGGATTATTTTCGCTAACATTTCTGCCAGATTCATTCATTATTTCGCAAATATCAGTATCAGATAAATACTTTCTTTTCGTCATGACTGTCGCTACAAATAAAAACCGACTGAATGAAATGAACAGCTGAGAGCATTTGCTACTTTAAGCCCTAACCCCCATAAAGGGCCATAAATTATCCTTCAAACGTCTAAGAAGCAACCATGAAAGAAAAAAGTAAACTGAAAGCAAGTGCACGCTTTAACCCGTTCACTCCCAACGCATCACAGGCTATACGCTCGTGTTGGCTTTCCTGTGCCCAGCTTATCATGGGCGATACGCTCCGTGAGTGTCTTCTGCTGCCCAACGTATCAATAGAGATACGCTTGATGAGAACGTTCTGTTTGATTTTTTTAATGTTATTGTATGGCGTTACAATACCACGAAATCTATATAGATAGATTATTTGGAGTGTTGACCTTGGTGATATGGGTTTGGATTTCACTTCTGGCTACCAGAAGTGGGTAATTGTTAAAAGCTCGTGTTTCGGAGCGGCTCTTTAAATGTAATGACATGATTTAAAGAGTGCACTTGATTTCGGTTTGCTTTTTTTCTTTCTTCCTTGCTTCTTAGAAGTTCGAAGGAGAATTTACGGTCCTTTTTGGGGGTTACGGCTTTCGGTAGCAGATGTTCGTTTTTTCGGTCAGTTTTTATTTGTAGCGACAGTCATGACGAAAAGAAAGTATTTATCTGATACTGAGATTTACGAACTAATGAATGAATCTGACAGTAATGTTAGCGAAAATAATCCAAATCTCTACATGGACAATAAAGTAGAAAAAAGGGAAAAAAAAGGACTAAGATGTGCCCTTTGCTCAAACTCTTATGTTAAGTGTCAAAATATGTGTGTAACATATGTGACGTTGTACTATGCATTGAATTTTTTTTATAAATATACCATACAGCAAAATAAGATTTATCTTTTATATCTATATATTCTATATAATGATACATCATTACACCATGAGGTTTATGTAACAAATATAAATATATTTTGTATTTTCTTAAATGATATAAATTTTTATGTAATTTTATGTATGAAACATTGAATTTTCGATTAAATCTTTTTTTTTTCTTTTGTATATATTAAGTTTAATGCATTTTAAATAATATATGTAAATACCAAAATATTTTAATAAATAGCAGATTTTAGATGAATTTTTTTCACGACTTAATATCAAAAATCGTCTGGGCACAGCGTGTCACTCTGCGGTAAGTATCCGCGGGCCCAGGGAAGCACTTCTTTTTCTCTCTCCGGTAGTGAAAGTGTTAAATCATGTCATTACATTTAAAGAACCGCGCCGCAATATGTACTTTTAACAATAACCCCCTCCCTCCTCTTGATACCCAGAAGTGAAATCTAAGCCCATATAACCAAGGTCAACATTCCAAATAACATATCTATAAAGATTTCGCGGTAATGTAACACCATCTAGTAATATTAAAAAAATCAAATAAAACGTTCTCTTTAAGCTTATCACCATTGATATGCTGGTCTGCAGAATTCATTCCGGAGCGTATCTATTGTGATACGCTGGGCACAGGAGAGCCAGCGCGAGCGTTTCAAATGTGATACTCTTGTAGTGAACGGATTAAATAACTTATAAACAGAGCTCAATGGTGTTTAAGTAATGGAATCATATTAAAAATTAAATTTTTATATTTACAATATTCTGTAGTTGCAGTATTCTTAACATTTATTTTGAGTGGCTGTTTAATTCTTTCTCATCTATGAGAAATAAAATATAACACTATTTTTGTTAAATTTCCCCCTCTTGATAAAAGGTCTTTGTCTAATATTTTGTGAATGTTTTTTTTTTTAATTTAATTAACATTTTTCAAGATGTAAATGAGTCTCAAAATTTATTGCATTTTTTCAAGCGCGTATGACACATAATATAATTGACTTCAATGACAGTTAATATATTTTAATATTTTAAATACCTTTTTATTCGAATATATGGGAGTTCAAAATTCAGTACATTTTTTGAAATATTAAAATTTTTCATCTTTGTAGGCTTGCAGGAAAGGAAATTTCTCAATTAATGCAAATATTTATTTTAAGATATTAAATACCTACATCTCTGGAAAGTTTTTTTTTCTTCCATAGCTTAAAAAGCACTACCAAATTAAAACATTGAGTATTAACTGAAAATAAATAAATTAAAAAGACGTAAGTATTTGTATTACGTAGAAAGATAAGCTTTAAGAATTACTGTATCTTAGAAAATCATAACAGTTAAATAAATGCTTAAACGTATGACTTATAAATTTTAAAATTGACAGAAGTATTCAGAAGGTGTGGATCATTTGTGCAAACCTCTTCATTGAAGAAATTATATTCGAGCATTTTAAGAAGTTTTTCAAATATGTGTTGTGTAAGTATATATAACTAAATTTGTTTCTTACGGTATATTACTAAATGATTGATTAAATATATTAAACGCACTATTTTAAAAATCTGGGAAATGTTTATGTCTTTATATTAAGAAGCAATTTCTTAAAACAAATAACATTGGAATATTCACAAAATAATTCTGACCACTTTAATTACCTAAATTTTAAACACTTATACTTATATAAGACTCCATACTTATTCTTAACATCATAGAATGATGATTAATTATAATTGTAATTATCTTCTTCCTTATATGTGTGTAAAATGATTTATCAAATAGTATATCATATATTCTGGTGTATACACATCTCGCAAGATTCTTTCATACACTAAAAATGATAAATATTAAAAGCACGAAAACATAATATAAGACATGAATTTAGAAGACAAATGTAATTTAACAAAAATATCAGTCAAATTGTACTTGTTATAGATAAAAATAGATATATAATTCATTTTAGCTGGATCATACAAAGCTTGTTTGCTAACGCGTTTCGTACGCCCAATCTATACGACAAATGAACCTAATTAGTATGTAAAAGAAGTTACAACAATTGTATCTTTATCATCACATATACTTAAAATTTCAGTTTGAAAACAAAGTGGGTTGTAGAATTTGAGGAGAAGAAACGAGTGATGGTGAAATTTCTTTTGAAATATCAAATTACCAATCTTTATCTCACTCTGCTGTACAAAATAAGATCAAGAATGAAGTATAACTGAAAAAAAGAACAAAACCGATAAATGACTAATCGTGAAAACTTCATCTGAAATAAAGCGAGTGACGCCTCAAATGCGTAGATATTCAATTCCGGTTACTTCTAATAAAATTCTTCTAAAACGCCTTATGAACTTTCGCTTGGTTCCATTCAATACGAAATGAAATGTATAAAACCTCGCTACAAATAAGGGGAAATATATTTGCCCTTGACAAATTTTCAAAAAGAGAATGTAGTGAATATTCTAAGGAATTCGGTAAGGTAAAACAGCATTAGAACAATGCTATATTACTAATAAAATTTTTTTTCTAAATATCGCCCTGATAATGAGATGTCGAAAAGGGAAGAAAACGATAATTGAAGAGTTGGTTCCGGTCAGACAATACGCCAAACGCGTTTTTGATTAGGAATTCTTCGGAGACAGACTGATTTGTTTTAACGAGACAGTTGCTCAGTCTACACTGTCAATTATACTAAAACTATCTTTGAAATTAGTCTGTACATGTTTTACTTGAACGATCTGAATGAGATGCTATGTCAAAAATCATCAAGCGATGTATCTGACGCTTGAAAATCTCATACACTTAAAAAAGCGATGTCAGATATCATACAGATATCAGACATCGCTTGTTCCCGATTTATAACAGTGAAAAAAAAGCCATAAAGCAAATTGAAACCAATGACAAGAATGGACTTCTAAATTTATTTAATGACATGAACTCAAGTGTTCCATAAATTATGGAAAATAAAGGGAAGAAATAAAACATTAAATATAATTAAGACGATTCGTAAGATAATTATAAGCATATTAAAATAAGTTATGTAAGAAAACAATTTGTATTTTAGTGATGAATTTCAAAACTTCGCAATGGACTAATTGTTTTAAAGATTTCCTAGATTTCATCTTCTAATATTGTGTCTAATATTGCTTAATACTATACCGTTCTTATATTTTTTTTTTAAAAGCTTTATGTGTATGTGAAAAATCTTGCGAGCAGTGTAGAATGCCAATTTCACCTTAAAATGTATCTTAAAGATTGGGTATGTCTTATGTATATTGAAGATAAAGATTGTTTATTCTTTTTTCGAAGTAATACGCACTGTCTTATATGTTCTAAGATTTTTGTTGATGGTTAATGTTGGCAATGTTACCATTTCATGAAACGCAATGAGCTTCGTATGTGAAAAATAACTAAAATCAGTCAAAAAATGCCCCAATATAATACTTCATGTTTCCAAAAAATAAGTTTAAACTACCTATTATTTTATAAATGTCTTAAGAATATATATATACTATAAAATTTAGGATTTCTTTCAGAAAATTGAAAATTGTATTAAATTTCTTGTGTTTGACTTATACGTATGAGCATCTTACACTCTGGAATGTGAGGTAATTATTAATTTATTTCTTCTAATGTTATTCAAAACAATTTTGGTATTAATGTGAAGTTTAAATTATACTACTCTTGAAACATTAAGTATTAAATACATATCTATGTAAATAAAGAATAAATTCCAAATCTTAACAAACATCTCTTGCTTTAAATATAATCTAACAGAATCTTAAAACTTTAGTTAGTACAACTAAATTGTATAAGTAAATGTGTGTTAAAAAGACTTAATTTTTTTCAGAAACTAAGTCATAAGGCTTTGAATTTGATAGTCACCTTTCATTCAAAATGAATGTCAATGATTGCAATATGATACTTAAACTTAATTATGTTTACTGAAAGCTATTTATAATAGACTTTATTGTTCAAGGAAGTACTTCACTGATAAGTAACTTGTGTCCTTTCGGCTTAAAGAAGGAATACACAGTTAAATAACCTCCAACTATCAAAGGAGAAGTATGTATAATTCTAAGACTACTCTCACCATCAACAGCCCGAATTTATGGACCCAAGATTCAGAAAAAAAACAGTAACTCTTACGATTTTCACTCTGATAAATAGTTGAGTGAGAAATTGGAGGTGTACCGTTTCCTTCTCAAGCCCCTTGAAAAGATCTCTACAGTGTCAACAGTTTCATACCCAAGTAACTTAGAGCTGATTGGATATCTCTAGTAATTGTAATTTTTTTCCCGGATTTTGGAAACAGGAAGGAAGTGGTGGATTAGATACAAGTTGGGATCAGTTTGATTCTCGGAGATTAACTGTCTGACAGTAAATCAAGAAGTTTTGTAATTTTCAGTGATTTTTTCCTTTTTTTCGCTTAATAGTAAAAAAAAGGAGGGGATGTGGAAGTAGTTTCCAATTTAAATTATTTGTGAGGGAGTAAACTGTTCTTTCCGGGAGTTTAAGTATTTATTTTTGTCTCCGTGTTTTTTGGTGATTACACAGTTGAAAGCATGTTCACCCATACATTGATATCAGAAAATATTGTAGTTCGAATTGTTTTTTACAGATAATGCTGATTAGTGTTTATCAGTGATATAGTTTGCTGAATATATCAAAAAAGTACTAAGAGTTAATTGCATTATTCTTTTATAATAAGAGGTTACACAAGTAATATATCGAATGAATTTGTATTTCTAAAATGCTAATTTTTGCTTTCGTATTATCTTGAGTATGACCTAATTATAAATACCGTTTTATATTTTGAAAATTACATTTGATAAACTTTGCTTTTATTTAAGCAAGCCTTTCACTGAAAGAGAAAGATATCATTCCTACTTTATTTGATTTGTAATGTTAAGGACATTATGCGAAAATACAAATGTATTATAACGTGGATATATCAGGATTTCCTTATATATATTTAAATTGGATTAATTTGGTTTGGTTTTAGTAACATAGCACTAGAAGTAACATGAGGACTATTGACGATGGACCTCGTAATTTTGAATCTCGGTCAAGCGACAAGGACGACAGAAGAAATAGTACATCCCTCTACATTTTCCATACCACACCAATGGGAGGACATAGAACCTTGACAGACTTAACGTCCAACAGATCTGGCTCCATGGCGGGTATTTTCTTAAATCAAGGCTTAAAACCACGGAGTGACGAAAACCACTGACCACGAGTCCACGACGGTGACCACTAGAGTACTACGGCCACTATATTAAATTGGAAATCATTTTTCTAACTTATATTTGTGAGAGGGGACATTTAATATTTGTATGCCTACAAACATTTTCTTATGATATTACTGGCAATGTACGTAAAATGGTAAAAACAAAATAAAATCTTTTCAAAATCTATCATAATGTACATGATCTCTATTTATCTACTACATTTAAGTGAAATAATTAATATGTTTATAGAGACAAAAACCGTTATTTTAGTCGAGGTATAAAATGTAAATATTTTCAGTTCCTAAAATGTTTCCATATTTTTCTTTATTTCGTTCATTGTAAGAATGTTATTTAATCCAACACAGTTTAGTGTGTGCTTAATATACGATTGCTGCATTTGTTATTTAATGCATTAGTGTATAACGTTTTGTATATTTATTGCTTACCTACCGAAATATAAACATACAACCCTATTTATGGAAAATATCTATGAATAAATGAGAAAAAAAATATAATGAGAAGTAATAAAGTTGTAAAGTTTTAATATTAAATATCCAAGTATTCAAATGTGGATTTTTATTAAGTTTAGAGAAAAGAAAAATATGGAAAAATAGTCCTAAAGAAAATTCGAATCATCAGATAATAAACTAACTTATCTGTATTTTAAGTCAAATTAATTTACAGAAATTTTAAAAGCATTCAGTATTATTTCTTTAAATAGAAATAACATGCATTTTTTCATTATTTTTTCCCCTTATTTCGTTAACGCTGAAGTTTAAACAAATATATAACGTTATGGAAAATTAATTCACACACACATTTACATGAAAACTTTCTCTATAAAATTTGGAACTATACATGAGTTAGAAGTAACAATTAATTCAAATAAACACATTTAGCATTAGTTATAAGATATTAGGAAATAAATCTGATAATCACTAGAGGAAAAAATAGCACTTCTTATGATAAAGATTGACATGAACAAAAAAAAAAACCAATCTTAGAATCTTTTAAAAAATATATATAAATTAAATACAAAAGAACACAAAAAAAAAGAAATCATTCTAAATTATGATTTTAAAATTATAATCAATTTTCTTATTTTTGTCTCTTAAATTAGCTTTAAAAAACTAGTGCGCAGTCAGATTTAACACAAGTGTAAATGAATTTATTTATGTTATTCTGAAATTATAAAGGAACATTAGATTATAATTCCTAAAATTATTTAAGATTTAATTGCTAGCAAAGAAAAGAATTTTATCAATAGGGAGAAATAGAGTTTTCTCTTCACACATACGCACGAAAATCAGCAGAAAATCTTACAAGGATTATTTTAATTCAAATTAAATAAACTTGTTTTCATCCAAGTTAATAAGAATTTGATAGCTTATTAAAAAATGCATCTTAAGAATAAGATTCTTTTCGGACAAGCATATATATCATGAGAAAACTTTAAGTATTGATCACAAGATAAAATTCATTAGTAATCAAAACGGAATATTATTAAATAAAAAAAAATGTCTAGTAATTTAGGTGTCCATAATATTTTGGACTGTATTGTAATCAATTTAAAATGCACAGTTTACTTTTATCTATCTTTCTGAAGCAACATAAAATATCGGTAGTCTTAAAGGTTTATTTCACACAATAAGAATCCCTATAATTCCCTAGTGATAAAATAAAGTAAACCCAGTTTTCTGAATCAAATCGGTCTAAAATCCTATCAGGTTTCATCGCAACATTATTATTCTCGTCTCGTGGTAATGTATAGGAAAGGGGCGCTGCAAAACGATAAAATAAATTCCTTTTGGAAAAATTTTACTTTAACATAATCTTCGGTGATATCGGATCATCGAAACTTCTACTCTTCACTACATTTGGGATCCAGTAGAATTAAAAGGAATGTTCATCCAGAGATCAATTTCATGTATCAAACTGGCTATTTGATACAGAGAGAGACACAAATATCTATCGTTTTCTCGAATTCCTCAAAATTATAGAGGGTTCAGATGTCCTCCGAAAATTGCAAAAATATGTGATGCCATTTCGGTAGGAATTTGTGGATTTAAACTTTTTCAGAACACATTGAAAAATGTTGATTACAGGAGATGCGTTTTCTTTCATATGCTTTGGTTTTATATAAAAACTGACGATTGTAGAGTATGTTTAGAATATATCTTTATAAATGTATAAGAGTCGTGTTTACATTTTTTTTTTCTTTAGAAGCTTTACTACTATTTTCAGCTGTAACATTTCTTAAATTTTTTTCACTCTTATCTAAGCTAATAGTTTAGGAATTTCAGTGTATTCATTATAAAATGTACTTATATATGCTTGCTCAGAAATATTTTAATAAAAACGTTTTAACTGTTAACTAGTTCTATCTCTTTCCCCCCTTTTAAATATAGTTTACGATACTTTAAAAATATGTTTTCCTCAGAAGAGAAAGTGAAACCAAAATGAAATTATACTGGTAAATTACATACTCTGAATGTTGAGAACACTATATTGATTCTACAGTGTTAGATACTTTCAAAGTACTTGAAAATGAATTATATAATAGGAATAAATGAAGTTCTAAGATTTATGGCAACAAATGACCCAAGTAGTTTTTTCTTGATTCTTAGACTAATAGTAAGTCAGAATAAACTTTGACAATTTCAACTACAAAGCTAAAAATTTAAAGGCGTATAATATATTCAATTGATGATGTACAGACGTTATATTTCCATATATTTACATTTTATATTCAATTTAAATGTAAAATGCAAATATATGGAAAATTAAAGAACTTGAAACAAACACTTCGTGTAGAATATTTTATAAAAATAATACGCAAAGTTTCTTCAATAAACGTAAATTTACAGTGCCCCATAACCTATAGCAAAAAAAAAAAAAAAAAAAAAAAGAATAAAAAATACTTAAATTTTATTCTATTCAAAATGATGCTTTAACATTTTCTTACTTAGCATTATGCACGACATTAAGATACTTAGCTTTCAAAAATATATGTACATTTTAGGTAGAAGTTTTATTGTACCTTCATTCTCGATTTCACGCATCTGATTCTCTTATAATTTTCAAGTTGCATATTACTTGATTCAATTAACTTAATTATGTAACAGATCAAAATAAATTATATAAAGTTCATTTCAAATTTGATTTGACGAAAAGTATTCAAAGTTAATTTAACATAAATATATAAATACTTGTTTTCAAATTATTTATTATTTGTGTTACAAATTTTTATTTGTTTATAATATAAATACTTTTTTTTTTAAAATTGCTTTTGTCTTGCTGATGGGTACAAACGAATACTGATATCTAAAATCCAAGTTCATTTACGTATTTTTAAGCACACTATATAAAATAAAACCTGTAATATTACAAAGTACAAAGTAGGGAATACAACACAAATTACAATATAAAGAACTGTTTCAAAAACTTAAAATTGCTTTCCATTTATATTTTTCTTACACATAAAAAAAATCTAAAGGTATTCGTTTATAAATAATCAATTTAATGTCAAGTCATCCTCTGTGTTGTTTTGTCAACATATGCAAAATTTCTTCATTTTCAGCAACGAAGTGTTTTTTTTTTATTTTCTTGCTGCATTTCAGGCGTGGAGAAAAACACTTAAGAATTTAACATTTTTATTCATCGATGCTTAAGTTTTAGTGTTGTTTTACGTTCACTACTCTTATTTTAGTATCATAACTCAATACATGTACAATCATAAAATGAATTGATGGGTTTTTTTACTTGTTCTTATAGTTGCTTATAGTTTTCTTTCAATTTGTCGCTTGTCACATTCTAGTTTCATGCATATTGCTAAGCATAGAAGCGATTCCACAGTGTGAAACATGCATATAACAGCTTTCGAGAAAATAGAAATATATTAGGTCTATATGAATGTTTTGTGCGTTAGTGAAGTAAAATGAAACAAAAAACATTTTTCATACATTTAATAATATTTATTATGTAATATATTTTCCGTCGTTTTTTATGAATTCTTTCCAGCTTGATGGTAATTTGTAAGTACCATTTTTCATTAATGCCTTGTTTTTATAGACGAAGAACTCAAGTAGTGCTTGGTTGACATGCGCTGCAGTTTTGAATTTTTTCTTTCAAAAAATTTTGTACTGAGATAAGCAAATAATAATTAGAGTGTTCTACGTCTGAGTGTTGGTTTGGTTTTATTAACGTCGCACTAGAAGCATCACGATGGTTGTTGGCGACAAACCTAGTAATTTGAACCTCGGTCAAGTGACTAGGACGACATCTGAGCAAGCACTCTCCTCTCCTAATTTCCACACCACGCCAACGTGACGACTTTGGTCCCTGACAGATTTGACATGCCCAGGGTACAGGGCGGGTCTTTTGTGGCATTAAAGCTCGAACCTATATACAACTCTATGAAACCTCCGGCCGCAAATCCAATGACTTCAACACTACGCTACCGCAGCCCCTGCTCTTAGGTCTGAGAACTATGGTGCATGTGACGGAAATTCTCAGCCTATCCTTGTGATTGTTTGACAAATCATCAAAGCAACATATGGATTGTCGTTATAATTATGCAATGTAATGTGCTTCTTACTGGACCTCACCAGCCTCTTTTCTTTTAGTGCTTTGTTTAAATCATCAATTTGCTATCAGTATCTCTCTGAATTGGGCTTTTTGTTAGGATTCCAAAACTCGAAATGTATTGGCTTTTGGACATTCCCCACTATGCACAGCATTCTCTTATTCAGACTCAATCTTAATTTAAAGAATTAGAGTGGACAGATAATGCATGCTGAAAATATGCTCTTTTCTTTATTTTGGATTCGAAAATAATCCATTTTTCATAACCAGTCATCAATCGGTACAAAATCGTTTGTTTTCAGATATAGGTAGAAACAGAGAACTGCAAATGCCGATTCGATTAAGCAAATGTTTCTCACTTAACTCACGAGGCATTGATCTGGAATGTTTATAGATCAATCATAGTAACGACAGAAATTATACTGCACAATAAATATTATTAAATGTATGAAAAATGTATTATTTTCTTACACTTCATAAGTAGACAGAACTTCACGACAGACGTAATAAATTCACGAAATTTTGATTTTATTTTATTCTTTTTACAAAAACCTATGGTCATTGGATATGTAATGCTTATTGATTGAAACTTAAAGTACTTTTCAATTCATATAATTTTGATAAACCTATATAATTAATAAATATATTTTATTAACACTTTTAGTTCTATTGCACGAATACGATAGATAACAGTAATTCGTGACATGAAACCGATAGAGAGCTCATATGGCTTCCTTAGTAAGCCACTTTCACTAAAGTAACCGCATCCTAGAGATATAAATGTTCCGAAAATCGCATTGTTGGAGGAATGGAACTTAACTCCTCCAAACTACAGTTAACAACATTTTCATCTATATTAAATCACGCTGTGACATGTGTGTACAAGTCAAGGGTAATCATATATTGCATAAAATTCATAATCTTCACTTTTTTTCTGAGTCATTCTTTTTTCATTCAGAACAGTCCTGGGCACTTATTGTGGCCATTTTACTTTTTTCTGCAACAGTTTTATATCTTAGTTGTTTTTCATGGTTTTTATGTGTTTTAATGTTACTTATCAATCTACATAAATTATAAAAATATCATTCACAGTTTTTATGAATTCCTTGATTTCTTACATGCAAAGATAATTTTGGTCATAAGAATAATTTAAAACATATTAAACGATATAATGTTAATGTTAATTTTACACTTAGAATGTTATTAGGATTATCAATCTTATCCTTGATAATGTTAATTTTACACATAAAGATATACCTTTTATGCAAAGAATCTCTCGCAATGTATAAAAGTAACATCTCCCAATAACACATACATGATGGGTTTATATACATTACTAAAAATATCTACAAAACTATAACCAAACAGATCCGTCAGTATTTTACTTAATATTATTAAATTGAAGCTTACCCTAATAATTTTACATTTTGGCTTACAAATCACTCATAGCTTATGAATGTTCAAAAAGTATGTATCATATTGTTAGGAAAATTCCTCAAGGTATGTGGGAGGGAAATAAAGTCTAACTCTGAGGATAACGACAAATAGAGCCTTATTAAAAAAATCTTTAGTATGACTCATAGGTGGCAGAGATTGAAGAATAACAGTACTAACAGAAAAAACCGGACAAGTATAGATTAGTGATACAGATACATGAACAAAACCGCACTTTTACGAACAGTCACAGGCATAGCAGTGGTGTTTTTCTCACCAGCTTACAAATTCTCACTACAGATAACCTCCGCATCAATACTCTACACTTCTGTTGCAAATTTCAACAATTCCCGGTCCACAAATTCCCTAGATAATTTTCACTTCTCAAGTGTCGTGAGCTTTCAGTCGATATCCCTATCAATCTCCACAACAGAGACTCTAATGACAGACTGACTGATTCACTTAGAATTTTGGTGTATTTATACCTCTTTCGGCCAGGTATAACATCACATTGAACAATTAAGGAAAAGTCAAATTTTCTTTCCTGCGAAGAAATCAACTCGATTACAGCACATTCGGGAACTTTCAATTAGTCGCTAATGCAACCAAGTTTCTTGTCAAGTCGCCAAAATAGCCCCAAATCCAACGCCAAGACTAAGAGGTCATTGCTTAAACTTACCTTGCGTACTGATGACATCTCTGAAAATGTTTTTCCTTCATAAAAAAGCCATTACAGGGAAGCATCATCTCATATTCGTAAAATATCTCCTCATCTTCAAAGATTGAAGTCTCTGCATTGTCATCATATCAGGTACCTGAAATGAAGCCATCTGATGTCTGTGAAGGACTTATGGTCATCGCGTTTGACGATTTCTTAATTCTGACGGCAATATCCTTTCATTTCTCCCAATTGCACTGTAGACTTGGAATCAGGCCATTCCATTTATTCTATTTAAATCGTTCGCAGACTAGCTTAATCTGTTGCTTCTAGTTCATTCGTTCCCTTGTCAGTTTTCTTCTACGCTCCCAATTTAATTGTTCTCTGGTTAATTTAATTCTTCGTTTCCAGTTTATCCGTTCTTTGGCTAGTTTAATCCAGAATTTTCAGTTCATTCATTCGAGAGCTAGTTTATTTCAAATTTCTAGGAAGCGTGAGTACTCTTTTCAAACGTGTTTTTATACCATTCATTTAATGCGGCGAGGAAGGCGTACCATTCAGTCGTCCAAAAAGGATATCACATGGCAATTTTTAAGCTTTCTCCAGGAAAACATATCCGCAGTCCATCCGCTAATATCATATACCTTGATATCAACAGTAAGCTGGATGGTTATCTGAGTACATGGAAAACACCTAAGAGTTCTTGTATGGAATTCTTGTATTTCTCTCAGTGACATTGGTCGTGACTCCACTATGAGTTTCAACTCCAAGTAAGAATGATGAAAAAGGAAGTATATCCTTGATTCCCTCATCAGTGCTTCTTATTACAACCTCTTCAACTGCAGCACTATGTGCGACCGCTTCATATGTTATAAATGATACACATTTTTTTTGTTGAATAAGTCATGAAGTAATATGTGGTCCTGGGGATTTAAGTAGAACCTCCATACAGCACCTATTTACGGACGTTGTTCTTGTTTATCTCAGCATCATTCAATTCATGTTCAACAGACTCCACATCGATGATTCTCAAAGCATCAAATTTTGTTATTTTTCCAGCATCTTTAGTGGGGTGTCTCTAAAAATCTTTGAAGTAAACAACATGAATGAAACCTTTGAATGTCCTGTGCTCGAGAAATCCTTGAAGCAAACATTATGATTGAAGACTTTGAATGTCCTTTGCTTAAGGCATCCTTGAATATCTTTTACCATTTTGTTCCTCTTTTGAACTTCCTTCTGTCATTCCTTACTCATTTTGGAATTGACCTTTCACTCATCTTATGCGTCACCAGTTGCCACTTTGGCTTCTTCAGCATCACTCGTTTCTTTGAAAAGAGCTTCATCGTTTTCTTTCTTCTTCTCTACTGGCTTTTTTGTCATCTTTATTCTTTTCCAAGGTAATTCCATTTAAAAATTTAATCTTTTCAAACAGAACTCTCATCAGTCTTCTCTACTGTATCATTCTTGGCATTCTCTGAAAGTTTAACTCTGGATTTAACATCGGTGTTCAGTTCCTTAAGCCAATATATTGTTTCCGATTTCCGGTTATTTCCTTCACCAAACGCTTTTATCCATCAACAAAGCAGTCAATTTGCTTCATCGCACTTTCTTATCTGGTCTCCGTTTGTTGCAAAAAACTTTCTTGTCCGGTCTCTATTTGCTGTACCAAGCTTTCGTGTCCAGTCTCCATTTTCTTTATCAAACAGTCTTGTCCGGCTTTAATCTCTGCCATTAAAGTAAAAAGCTCCCCGAATTTATCCAACAATATGTTACATATAAATAACTCTTAATTCTTTTTACATACAATGAAATATTATTGAATGAAAGCTTTCTTTCTGATTTATTTAAATCATTTGAGATTAAATTTTAGAAACATTATTTGAATTCATATTTTTAGTCAAATAAAAGTATCTTTCCAATACAATAATGCTGGAATGAAAATGTAGGATACCAAATCCATGTTTCATAGTTCAATCGTTTGTTTAAAACTAAATAGTGTTACATAAATATTTTAAAAAAATCATTTTATTATTAAGCAAGCGTAAAGCTCCTGATAAAGATAGGATGAACAGCAAATCGTTGAGATAAAGCATATTTTCCTACAGTCTAATTGAAGTGAGACAGTTCGGTAGATGATTTTTGAATATTGTTAAAAATATACAACTTTGGAAAACAGTGTTTACTGATATTAATACTTAATGCAAACTCCAGATTTACGTCAAAGTAAGTTGATCAATTCCCTTTAAGTATTGTAGAAATGTTATCTCATTGAACATCTATTTAAATTGAAAGGTACTTTTGTTGTTGTTTTTTTCCTTTTATAAGTTCATGATAAACCTTGGATCAAACTCTTACAATCGTATCGTACACCCAATCTTTTATTTATCATCTTATCTAATTTCAAAAAAATAGTAAAATTACAACTACATATCTGTTCAAATCGAAATTAACCGAGTAGTAGGAAATTACTGTCTCAGCGGAAATTCTTCTATAGGGAGAAAAGCCGTGGAATGCAAACTTTTACTTAACTAAATATCGTGCTGGAAGCAATTAATGAATTGTGTCTGTACGGTATCCTTAAGATTCCGAGATGATGTTTGAATAATTGGAATGTTTCGCTCACCTTTACTAAAATGGACAATATTTAGCAGTGAATATATTTTCTCGGCTGAAAAGACAGGTATTTGAAGCTGACATTCTTTCTTTTACCATGCCGTTTGTGGTATATAGTTTTTGAGACATCAAGGTAATGAAGGATATGTTGTAGTTTAAGAAATTAACATTTTGTTGAGTTAAATATTTCATTACATATACTCCAAAATAACAAGTTTACCAGAAATAAATGTTTAAAAATTCATTTATTTTATAAAAATCTTAAGTTAATAAGTGTTGAGAAAAACAAGATATCCTGAAAAAAGCAACGAAGGTATATATAAAAATAATTTGTTTTTCAAATTGTATCTAGAATTCAAATAATTATTATTCCTTGGAAACACAAGGATAGTATATAAGTAATTATGTGAAGTGTTGCAAAGATATTTACGCATAAAAATGAGCTCTTACAGTGCTCATCGCAGTTAAATGATTACGGGCTTCAAGGCTCTAAGGAAACCCGGTAATCTTTTCCATCGTTTTTACATTAATGGATACTTTATGCAAGGGTAATATATAGCAACGCAGAATCTGGTAGATTTTACTGCGAAAAGAATTTCAGCCATCGGAAAGCCATGGAAAATAGTACATTTCAGCCATCGGAAACTGTCTTGTTCTGCACTCGTAAATATTTTTTTTTTGTTTTAAATCTAGTTATTATGAAATGTGTAGGCTCTTTTTTCAAAAATTTAATTTCGTTTGAATTTATATTTAAATAGTGGATACCGGCAGGAGTCTCGGAAGTTTCTATGGTACCATATCAAAGATGGGAACCCCTCAGTATTTGCAAATAATTTCGTCATTATCAAGTAATTATGTAATTATTTGCAAATATTGGTATAGCTAAATTATTAATACACATATAAATAAAATAATTTTTATTCCGAAAAAAATAATAACTTAATTTATAATAGAATTACTGCTACATATAAGTAAACAGGATTACAAATAAATAAAATGAAATTTCCTCATACATTTATTAATATAATATTTGAGAGAAAGAACCCAGTAAATTTGAAAATTTCTTTAATACATCAAGTAAATAATTTCTGATATAGAACTAGGTACTATTGATAAACTTCATGTAATTGCTGTTATTAAACAATAATTTAACAAAGACAAAGATTTTTTCGCTATATATATTTAAGACTTTGAAAGACTTCTTTAATTTTATGGACACAGATGATCTAGTAAGGGTTCTATTAATTATTTATAAAACTATAATATTAATGAATTCCTTGCTCATGATAAATTTAGATCTTTAGTTAAGAAAAGTATATTAAATATATAGATAAAAATGTAAAAAAAAAAATAACAAAGGTTATTCCAGGTTATTGTAAGAAATCATCTGAGAATGTATCTAGAATACCTTTTTCAGCTACATATTTAAATCGAATTCAGAAAAATGAAAATAAATATGAAATTGAGTATTTAACCATACGTTTAAATACTATAGGCAATAAAAATATTCGTAAGATATATATAAGAAGAGAGTCGGCTGTAAATTTCATATTAGTAAGGAACATTTCTGTGGTAGGTATTAAAAAACTTCTATTTTTAGAAATTTGTTAGTTTAATTATATTATAAAAATAATAATTTAGTAACTTAATCCATACAGAAAATTTATTTTAAGAAGTATTTTATAGGTTACATAAATGCAAACTATAATATTAATCCAAATACATATAATATTAATCCAAAATTTAAACGAGATTTATCATTTTATCCTTCTTGATTAAATCTGAGAAAATGAATTCAAACTCATATGAAACAATATTTTTAGATATAAACATAAAAATACTTAATAATAGAATTATTAATATATTTGAGTAGAGGGATAATTTCTGTTTCCTTTTTTTATAAATTCTCTTTCTTAGACAGCAATTTAAGCTTCAATATATTCTATAACTATTTGCTTAGGAATGTAAAATTAGTGAATATGGCCCCAAATTATCAAATTAATTTAAATACTTTTTATGTTAGATGTAGAGAAATTGATTAAATCATAGCGTATCACATTATAAAGAATTTTTTTAAAAAATTATTTTATGCCTTAAGTACTGTTAAATTCATAATTTAAATGTATATCTTCCCGTTCCACACATGGTGCACTACCACCAGCGTATATTTGGGTAGTGTTTGGTTAAAAGTACTAAAATAGTTTTCACAGCGGCGGGGATGCACATGCACCTGTTAGCTAAGTACCTTGATGCTTGGGCTCTAGTTGTTCCTGCCTAAACATTCACGCACTTTCATTCTATTCGCATAAAACATTAATCCTCACAAGTGTACTTTATCTCATTTAACACTTCTGAAGATAATGCCCTTGGACGCACCGCAGCATGCTTAGGGCAGAGCATGCTTTAACTTCACTTTCCGGAATTAACATCGGCTGACTACCAATGACATGGTATAGCAAATCAAGCGTGGGCCACCTATCTTCTTATTTAAGCTCTTGAAGAGGGTTCTCTTACAATACAGATGAGTTTTTTGAACATTAACTCGTAATCAGTTTTAAAATTTATTTTTCTTTAATAAGTTATTAATTTTAGAAACAGGTATTTAAACAAATTATAATGGTAGTTACATGGAAATTAATATCAAATTTTTTTTCGCATTCTCAGTTGAATCTACAATACAATTTTGAAATTCATTCAAATTCATTTGAATTTGAATCTTGATGTTGAAAAGACATATATGGTAAGTTCTAATAATTATATGAAGTGGAGAAGTATATCGAATTTATGGGCCTTTTAATCCTTCATATGACAAAGTGCATATGAAAATTAGCGATTATCATTCGAAGTAAGTTTATTCATAGTTTTGTAAGGAATTGAGCATTATTACAGTAAAAATAGCTATGTTAATTATTTTTTTTTTAGAAAAAATAGTTTTAATATTTAAATGGTCTTAATTACTGAGCTGTTCTAAAATACGCTATTTCTGCATGAATGTATTGCGTATAAAAGTTATCACATACAGGAATTTTGCACAGACTTTTAACTGCGGCTTTTAATAAGATTTAACATCAGCATAAATTAATATTTTTAAATAATTAAAAATATGATTTTATAAAAAATAATTACAAAAGTATTCTTACAAATATTAGACTACTTACAGAGCAGAGAATACCATTTAAAAACCATCTGTTAAATAAATAAATGTAAAAAAATATATTTTATGCATCATAGGCAATATTGTATCATCTTGACCTTCATTTAAAATAGAAATTTTTCATTTTATAGCATACAAAATTATTAATTGCCTCACAGCATAAATAAATGTGCTCTACCGACTCAGTTATTTTAAAAAAAGGAGATACAAGTCTTCCATCAATTAATCATGTTAATAAAAAAATATTCGTTGTAAGAAATATGAACAAAAAATACATCCGAACAATGTATTTTAATAGCATATTTTTAGATATTGTACACGTCACTAGATGGCACTTTCTTGTGTTGAAAGAGTTTAATGTTTTTTTGTATCAGAGAGTAAAACGGAACACTCCGCGACTGCTAAATGTAATATATATATTTTTTTAAAAAAAATCACACGCACCTGTTAAATGTAAAGTTTATGATAAACATCTATTTTTAAGTAGAGTTGCCATGTGTTGGAGACTAATTTGCTTTAAATTTAGCTTATTTTTTTGACTGTTGTTGGCATCCTTGGTTGAATTGTTTTGTAAAAGTTGTTCAAATGTAACTTTTGACTAGTGAGGTGAACGCATGAGGATCATGAACTATGGTGTACCTATTTAAAGGCACATCGTTGCCTAGAGGAATAAATTGCGTTATGTGTTATGAAAATTAAGACAGTCCACTCTTACTTATTTATTTTACAATTTATTAAATCTGAGCTATCCTCCACAACGAGTGGTCAAGTCAAGAACCATGCGGTAAGTGTGAGTAACTTTCGGTTTCAGTAATATATTGAAATAGTGAGTTTATGTTAGTTTTAAGAATATATTTTCGTTTTTTAATAATTTTGTTTCATAAATGCTCAGGTTCTCTTCTCAATTATAATTATGTCTGTCTTAAATAAGTTAAAAATGATTGAATTAACTGAGATTGCTGAAGAACTTGATATAAGTATTCCCACGAGTGTTAAAGTCATCCAGTTAAGAACGTTAATTGAGCAAAGTGATGTTTACAAAAAGTAATTATGAAGTTGTTGAAGTTGCTGTTGAGTCAGTTATTCGGAAGAATGTAGACAATGAAAAAGTGGAAGCGCAGGAGAGAGTAGACAGAGAAACAAAATTAGAATTAGAGAAATTAGCCTTCTGAGGATGGGCACTTTTGAAAAGAAAACCCTGATAAGGACGGGAGATTTTACTGCGTTGCTTACCCCCTTTCCTGTCTATGAACTTCAGTTTTAAGTGTCGTCTAACAAAAGGACCAGACAGAGTGTTGGAGTCATGATATAATTATAGAATTATAATATATACCGTTTCATATTGTAATGCATAGGTATTACGAATTTTCTATTTATACGCACAAAAACTCTTCATTAAATATTTTGTAAGGTTAAATAAGGTTTTACCATGTAAAAGTCTGAATAAATTAATAAACAATGAAAGAAAATGTTCGATTCATTAAAATTATGTTTAATATTAACTGCTAAAATATTTATATTATAAAGGATTTTTAAACTAGTAACAGAAATAAATTAGCAGAGGAAAAAATAAATCTTATTGTGTGATAATTTTTATTCAGTTTAATAACTTATGAATATTGAAAAATATGATAAACTATGATATGCAAAATATACGTTTATTGCATGGATATTTATATGTATAAATATGAGGGAAATTTTTAACAATTCCAGGAAAATTTCTTTTACAATATTTTAAGGCGTTAATCAATACTTTTACTCTGAACATTTTATAAAACTCTGCTTCAACAAAATAAATGTTTATTTCGGTTTAGTTAAAATATCAAAAATTCAAAAACATGTTTAAATGTATATAGCATGATCACATATTTCAATTTCATAATTTTTAGTGTACACATAAAAAAATGGCAAATGTTATAAATTTATTTTATACGTATCAAATTTATCCATACAGTCATATAAAGGAATACTGAAATGCTAATTTTGAAATTAAGGTTGAAGTTCTTCAAGAAATATATAATATTATAACCCTTTCGAAAATTTAGATAAATATCATTCTTTATAATTAAGATCAATTGAAAAGATAAGGAAAAAAAATATTACGTATTTATCAATATGTCAGATTTTCAATAAAATTCCGATTTATTCAAATCAACTATGCTTAATTGGTCTTATTCACGGCGCATTAGCAGCAACACAAGTATATTTCGCGACAGACCTCGTGATTTTAAACCTCGGTCAAATGACGAGAATAATAACTGTGCTAGCACCTTCCTCTCCGAAATTCCACACCACGCTAATGGGAGGACTTTGAGCCTCGAAAGATTTAACGTGCATTAGTCCCGGATACATGGTGGATATTTACAAGCATTATGGCTCGAACCCATAACTAGGTGAGAACCACTGAACCGCGAGTCCGCGGGCGTGATCACTAAGCTATTGTGGCTACGAAATCAATGATAAACTATTTTAACATTGTTTGATTTTCTAAAATTCATGTACCTGTGAAGTAACACATACATTATATGTAATTGAAGAGCACATGTACATTAAATATATGTAAGTTTAAAAACTTTTTATAAGCATCCGATGTCTATATGTCAATAAATATAATTTTTTTAAAAAAAAACCAGATGTGTTTCTTGACAGCTATATTACTATCAATAATTGCTTCTTTTCGAATTATAATTAAAAAACTATATGCACTATTTTTAAAAATATTCTTACATTTTCTTCCTCTATATGAATGAAATAATTGATAAACGTATATATTCTTTATAAAAAATTATTCGTGATGAACTTGATTGTTAGTTTTTTATACATAATTTCAATAACTTTGGCATGTTTTTGTTGTGTTGGAAAGAAAAATATTGCTGAAATTCTAAAGGTCATACTAAAAATTTTGAATGATAAACGAAAATAAAAATAATAATTACGATGAAGGAAAATTTGCTTATAAACTCAGTATTTAGAGTAACATTTCTCTTATAAAGAAGAGTAATAATATTAGAAAAGAATCTTAAGCTAATGATGATCGGGTGGAAACTTCCCTGAAATTTCCTTATTAAAATTGTCTCCAAAAAATGCTATCTTAAATATAAAATAAACATATAATTAATAAAATTAAATAGTTAAAGTGTTTTGGAAAGCAAAAACATTTAAGACTAAGGAAAAAACGGCTTACATCTAACAAATAAATATATAAAATAAAAGTTCATTAATCTGCCATTTTTGATGTTTAAAAAATGTTTTATTTTTTCAGTCACAAAAAAAAAATAGTTAAAACCTTAACTTCTAAAATTTCTTAGAGCTTTATTGAATTTCTAATTTATATTTTTCTAACATATATTCTAATAACAGCAACAATATTTTAAATTATAACAAATTAATAAAAAAAATATAACTTGGATATGGTTGTTTTTCATTACAAAGTATTTTTACGCCTGAAATAATTGTTGAAATCTGCATCCTAGTTCATCTTCAGCATCCAGTATATTTCTGCATTTTGTTTTTGGCGCAGCTTACAAAGAGAAGGATTTTTCGCATTCATAAGTTGAAACAAATAACATTAAATGTTTCACAGTTTTTTTTGCAATATCAGGATATTCTTTCTGATGTCAATCCAAAAATACAAAATGTCAGCTTGACTAAATTACTGATACTTAGTGCCTTTATTGATGGCAACTAAAGGAATTCTTAGACTCACCCTTTTTCATTCTTAGTCTCAATGGAAAATGCCTCACCCCTAAGAGAAAGAGCGAAGTTCCCCAATGAGTCATAAAATATCCTGACAACTTTTATTGTGTTGCCACAACTCTCTCCAATTATCTATCATGATATCAAACCTTTAAGGGGGAGGAAGGAAGAATTTAGAAAAAATACATCTAAAACCAATACTCTAATTGAAATGTTTTAGGCGAGTTCACAGCCATACGAAAGTGTTTGGTCGCTTTATGACTCTCGAAAAAGCATCAAAGAAAATGCGTTAAGTTCAAAGGGTTCCACAAAGTGCTGAATACACCTGACCTTCACCAAAAAATGGTGACCAATATGTGACCAAAAGCGATGATTGATGTACTTCAGCGCGCGTAATTTTATTTTATTCATAAAATATTTATTTATACTTATTTTTGCAAGCAAATCGTCCAATATTTTGACGTTTTGATTAGCAATTAGTTATCACTTGCGGAGCCCTTGTCAAAGCCCCAGGGAACCCAGTTTGAAGACCTCTGCTTTAGGAGATAGCAACCGGCACTATTCAAAAGCTACCACTTAGACTTTTCATTGCGCATTCAATGATTTAAAGATCCAAATAGACTGGCTTAGAATGGTTGAACACAAAAGATTTATTGACGTTTTATCTGACGTACGAGTTTTGACTTTAATGTTTGTAACGAAAAGAAAAGAAATTTGTTCACACTAGTATTCAAACAACCAAATATGATAGTGTTTTGTAGTAAAGTTCGTAGTAGTTTTCAAAAATTTTCTTTTAATAAAGAAATAGCATGTTTTATTTGCAAGCAACTTCTCTAATTATGATAAAGTCAAGAAATGCAATACGCTCGGCAGAATTTTAGAATTAAAATAGGCAACGAAAGCTCACACAAAAATATTCTACTACTTATAATATATTCAATGTTGTATTTTTCTTGTGTTTAAAAATTTAATTGATTTTACACTAACTTGTTTTTCAAGGATTTTAGAAGAGAAAAATAGGAGGAAAATGTAGGTGTTGCTAGTTTCTGTATTAATATTTCAATTTATCTGGAAGTTTTAACATTGGCATATCAATGAGTTGAATATCAATAAAAAGACTTAAAATAATATCTAGCATTTCATAAATGGTTACAAATGAGGAAAATACATGTCTTGAAGAATTAACTACATCTGTAATATTAGTCATTTTTTTAGAATTATTGATACAAATTAAACCACTGTTTAACAGCTCATGCTTTCTAAAATTCTTAAATTTTCAACTGTTCGAATAAATTCAGCACTCATTCAACTGAGCATGGTATGTTATATTTTATAACACTCACTTCATTCAATGATATCTTTTAATTTTGTTACAAATAAAATTCGTTTTCCTTTTTCAAGTACTGTTATTGGAGTATAACTAAAAAGCAATTTGTCTTCTTTCGTAGTAATTTACACGTTTGATAAAGATTTAATTTTTCATCTCTATTTTGTACAGAAATTATCAAACAAGAATGAGTTGAATGCTGTTTCCAAAAAAATTTCTACCATTTTCGAATTACTTATTCATGCAAACTTATGGGAAAACGGTATTATAAAAACGACAAAATATCAAAAAAAGTTATATTTCAGTATTAGACCTTATATAAATATATATGCAAACTTTCATACTTCAGCTGTATTATTTAGCGTGTAATTTTAATTTATTTCGCAGAGTATGCCGTATTATTTCATTGACTATAAATGTTTTTTGGTTCTTTTTTCTTAGAGTTTCAATTTTTCACGACGCGGTCATGCATTTATAATCTCAAGTCTTTTTTTGCAATCAATATAGATAATCGAAATTACTTCTGGTTTTTTCGCATAATTTGTTCGATAATTCTATGCATGAAAACGGATTTTGATGAATATCAATTTTTTTAAATCTACAAAATTAAATTGAACTATTTTTCAGTGTTTTTATAGAGTGTACAAAATATTTGTAAGCCTGTATATAACACTATTAGAATCAAACGCATGCACAGATTTGTAAAAAACGAATATGAGAATTAAGAAAAAGTTCACTTAAAAATATTACTATTTATTGTAGTAGGAAATTTGAAATATTGAAATATTTTGAAAAAAAATTAAAATTTTAGTTAATTATTTATTTGAAGATGAAGTTTTTTTTTCTTTCTGGAATACTTATTTTACGAGTGCCCATACATGGTGAAGATAACTATTTTCTTAAAATTTTACTAAATTCAGCTGTGCAATTTTGCAAAATGATACTATTTGTTAATGTAATAATGCACACTTACTTCCTACATTTACATTTAAGAACTGATTCATTTTGTTGATCTGGGACAAAAAGATAGAAAAGCGATTTCTCGATAAGCGTGTGCAAATGAGGTCTATCTCCCTACCCACTGAATACAATAAGGGGTGTGAAGTGAGTGGCATTTACGAGCTCCATCGTGTTCCGAAAACTGTTAAGAGGGGAAGGAACTCCATGGTCGCCTTCCCGACTAAGCCCGTCCTTTAAGACACTGCTCATTTTGGTCGCGACAGCGACCACCCTTCCTGAAAAGTTTAAATTTGCTCAGTTAGAAAAACAATTAGAACTCACTAATTTTGAGAAAGAAACACTGCGAAAAATTGAAACAACAACATATTGCAATTCTGAGTTATCAAATTGCAATTTAATAAATTTAATAAAAAGTATTAAAACGTTAGCCATTCCAGTTCCTTCACGCATATAGTTGTATAATCTTTTTTTTTTCTTCTCATCACTTAAAACAACTTTCAAAACCAATTATTTTCCGCATGTATTCAAATCAGAAATTTTAATAAATGTCTTAGACGAAAAGACTGCCAATTTAATGGTATATTTGAGTAAGGATGACCTAAGTAATTTTGACAAACTTAAAGAAATTGTGTTAAAAGAATTTCAATCCACTCCACAAGAGATAATAAATAACTTTCGTAGAACCGGAAAGCTTCGAAACGAAAGCTACGTTCAATTTGCGTCGAGAGCAGCATTTGAGTATTATTGTCAATTAATAAAGGTAAGCGATTTCAAGGAAGTGTGCGAATTAATGGTTTCAGACATAATATTTAATTCATTAGATAGTGAACTTCAAATACACACACGTGTAAAGCAGGGTGAATCCTAGTTTGTACCATGAGAGTTATCGAAATGCTGTGATATTTATCATAAAAAAAGTGTAAAACTGAAATTAATGTGGTTTTACATCCGCAGTTTAGAAACAATTCACCAAAATATTTAAATGAACACAGTCCAAGATAGATTTCTAAATCGCTTATGTCATAAGTTAAACTTCGAAATGTGGTATTTGAAAATCGAACTGGAGTCATTATCTTAATTTTTGTCCCATTTTTTTTTAAATGCATGTTTATGAAAGAATTACAATCGTGAAAAATAATCTATATTTTAACTAGCTCAATCACCATAAGGTCAATAAGTGTTATTCTAAGTCCAACTGCTCCATTTGCAAACAGCGACATCACACATGTTTACACATTGAGAAAAAATTGAAGGAAGGTGTAATGTATGAGAATAAAAAAAACCCAGAACGCAAACGCTCTTTCTGGAGCCGAGTTGGGATTACACCCAATGTCTGATGATTTTGTTCCAAAGAATTCAAGTTCAGGCAATTGATCGTTATTTGGGAATAGAGAATCGCAGGCTTTTACGTTAACAAGTGTTATTACAAATAAATCTCAAATGGTTTTGCTGAGTACAGCAAAATTAATGATCGTGGATAACTTCGGAAGGTTTCATGAAATGCGTGCCTCGCTAGATTGTGGAAGTCAGTCATGTTTCTGCTCAAAACACTGCACTGATATATTTAATTTAAGGAATGAAAAAATCAATATAGTTCTTTCAGATTTGAATATGTCCTCGTCTGCTATAAACTCGGATGGAAAAATAAGAATTGTTAATCTAAGCGGAATTTTCGAAAAAGGAGTAGAACGATTGATACTCTTAATATAACAAATTTAACACTTGCTAAGCATTTTGATATTAATACGTTCGACTTAGATAATTTAAAATTAGCTGACATCACTTTCTATAAACCGAGTGTTGTGAATATTTTGTTGGGTGCACAAATATTTTACGAACTCGGAAAATTTGGTCAGATAAGTTCCCTGGAACAGATATAATTTTGCAAAATACAGTGTTTGTGTTCATTGCTACTGAGAGCGTTCCAATAGAAAACAAAACTTCTGTTCTGTGTGAGTTGATTATCGAAAATTTAGACACAACTTTGAGGAATTTTGGGGAAATTGAAAAGGTGGAAATAGAAAGGTAGAATAAAATGTGAGCCTAATTTGTGAAGATCATTTCTTAAAACTTATTCCAGGAATGACGATGGACTCTGTGTCGTTGAAATGACTTTAAAAAAGAATCCACGTGTTTAGGTGAGTCGAAGGGTATCGCAGTTAAAAGACTGAATTCTTTTTGGCAACGTTTGAGAAGAGAAACTGCGTATCTGAAATTGTATAGGGAATTATTAACCGAGTATGAGATTCTAGGCCATATGCAGGTAACTAACGAAACTCTGAAATACATAATGCCTCATCATGGCGTTTATAAACCGGAAATTAGTACTACAAAATTACCCTTTGTTTTTAATGCTTCAGAGGCAACATCGTCTGGACAATCGCTTAATGATAATTTGTATGCAGGATAAGTTGTCCAAAATGACTTATTTTCTATTTTATTGCGGTTTCGGAAACATACTATAGTTTTTACGGCAGACATTAAAAGGATGTACAGACTAATTAAGATTAGTTCCGAACAGTGTGATGTACAGTGCATTTTATGGAACCATCATAATTATGAAAAAATACACGTTTTTAAATTACTCACTGTTACCTGTAGGACCAAGTGTGCACCATATCTTGCGACAAGAGTGTTGCAACAGCTATGCAACGATGAAAGAAAGAACTATCCGTTAGGTGCAGAAGCAGGCAGAGACTTTGATGAAGACAAAGTTCTAGGTGGTGCTGAACACTTATCCATTTCCATTGAACTTCAAAGCCACTTAATCCGTTTACTAAAGACAGGTGGAATGGAACTCCAGAAGTGGAGTTCGAATAACCCACTATTGTTGAAAAACGTTTCTGCGACGATAGAGAAATGCAACTTTGATAGCCAGAAATAGAAAATTGTTAAGACACTTGGTTTGCTGTTTAAACCTAAGAAAGACATCTTTTTCTTCAATATTCAATTATTTGTGAGTTCCGTGACAAAAAGAACGAGGCTATCTGACATTTCAAGATTGTTTGACCCTTAGATCCCTTGGGTCCGGTCATAGTTGCAGCAAAGATTTACATGCAGAAGCTGTGGTTTCTTAAGCTAAAGTGGGATGACGAAATTCCTATGCAGGTAAGAAGAAAGTGGGATAAATTTCGTGAAGAGTTACTTGAACTGAGACACTTGAATGTAGAACGGCATGTCTTATGTCCTAATGCACAGCAGATTGACTTGATAGGCTTCGGAGATGCTTCTAAGGATGAGTTTGTCTGTGTTATTTATATTCGTTCTTTATCCCTGACATACGAAATCAAAGTGTCACTCCTTTGAAGTAAATCACGAGTGGCACCCATAAAGGAGATGACCATCACAAGATTGGCAGAATTACTTTCAAAACCTTTAGTCAAAGTTTGAACAGCTTTGGACTTGCAAGTTCATGGAGTGTATCTATATTCGGACTGAACTACAGTTCTTGTATGAATTCCTTTCCTATGAATTCCTTGTATGATTTACTTCTAACTCTTAATGTTTTCTTGTACATTGTAAATCTACTTGAAACCTTTGGTTTCAGGGAGGAAGTATGTACACGCTACTAGATGGCGCTTTCTTGTGTCGAAAGAGTTTCATGTTTTTTTTTGCATTATAGAGTAGAACAGAACCCGCCGTACCTGTTAAATATAATATCTATCTTAAATATATATTCGCACGCGCCTGCTAAATGTAAAGTCTACGTTAAACATTTATTTTTCAGTAGAGTTGCCATGTGTTCGAAACTTATAAGTTTTATAATTAGCTTATTTTTTTGACTGTTGTTGGCATCCTTGGTTGAATTGTTTTTCAAAGGTTGTTCGAATTTAACTTTCGACTAGTGATGTGAACGTATGATGATCATGTACTATGGTGTACCTATTTAAATGCACATCGCTACCTAAAGAAATAAATTTCATTTTGTGTTATGAAAATTTAGACAGTCTCCCTTTATTTATTTTACAATTTACTTAATCTGAGCTATCCTCCGCAACAAATATATATAATACAGCTATAAAAGTAAAGCAATTAGAAAAATGAAAATTTCCGTTTTGAATGTCAAGGTATTCAAGTTATTTTTCAAAATTACAAGTATTTAACTAATTTGTAGTTCATAGTATTTAAAGTAATTGTTAAAGTAGTTAATTATGATATGTAGTTTAGCGGAAAACTATGTAAGCTAATTGTAACCACCTAAAAATGCACATTATTTTTAAACTAAAATACAAGTCTAAAATCATATAATTCGAGATAAAAAGGAACATTTTAAAAACAACGTTTTTATATGGCGCAAAGTTTATTAAAAAATTATTTGGCGGTATTTTGCCTAATTTGGCTACCCTGGTCCGCTTCGTGGACCTAAAGTTAAGCCAAAAAAATTGCCAAGTTTGACAATTTTTGAAATTGCATAAAGTGGTTGGGCTAAATTGCATTATTAAAAAAATATTGAAATATTAGTGAAAAATTGTAAAAAAAAATGTCTAAATATTACATTGTTTGGCGAGTAAGAACGATTCCCAAAGTTTCAGAACTCTAGCTTGATGGGAAGTTGGCTAAATTAACTATCGAATATTTGATGACTCACTGATACACACACACACACAGACAGAAAGACACCAAGTTAAATACATAAAAACGTTGAAATAAAACATAATTATTTGTTCCATCTTTAATGAAAATTGTAAATGGACTTAGAGCTTTATGTATTTAAAAGATATGAGATCCTAAAAATGAATAGAAGTCATTTTTTTTCTCTGGAAGAATTGAAATGTCCATTTCTAGTATTGTCGAATTTCTATATTTATCCCTTTACGTATAATTTGAAAAGGTAGCTTTCATTTATAAATATTAGGGCAACTAATGATATATTTCTCTAATTTATGAAAACACTGCAAATTGAGGAGATGGTACTCACACTCGATGGTGTAAGAAACAATATGAAAACTTTTGAGTATATAATTACTTTTAATTAATTTACTTATAGATTTCTTCTGAACTAAGATTACAATTACAATAGCTTATATTCATTTTTTAAGAAATAAATCAATTTTTTTTTGTTTTTCAGTAATAGGGTGGGTATCTTCTGAAAAATTTGTCTCTTGAAGTATCAAATTATTTCAAAAGAAAGTGCAAAGAAAAAGACTCGTTCAAATGAAAAAAAACTAATAGTTTACATTAACAAAAATAAATTAAACCATGTAAATTTACCTAATAATTTTTCGCACCCAAAATTAATTATTCAGAGCTAATTAGACATTCCATATCTTAAAAATTAATTGCTTATAAGTTGAGTGAAATAATTAATCTTAACGGGAGCACAAATTATGTTATTGTGAGATACAATTCAACATTGATACATAATTATTCATTTGGATTCGGAGTTAAAAAATAACTCTTACATAATTCCATAATATTCTTCAAACAACTCAAAATAAGGTCCTTAATTAAAGAGGATGCGAGAATATACAGGTGATTTTCTCATCGCTTTAAGTATATTTGTAAATTAATTAGTAAATTTAATAAAAAGATACTGCAAGTTTCATTAGTCATTCATAAGTGAAAGATTAAGTTAATTCCAACAACGCTAAGTAAAAGTAATTGGGTCCATGCTTGCATTTTCCATATAAATAAATACAATAATTAAATTTCAAATTCTTAAAGCTTCTTCGCTTAAATTTCAACTCAAAGCTTCTTAAAGCAATCTTGTAAGTTTGAGCCAATCATATTTTTTTCAAAATAGATATCAGTAATTTTATGATTCTTGGTAAGTGATATGTATAGCCATTCATATAAAATAATACAATTATTTAAATAGTTTCAGTTGTACATGTATATAAAACATATGATATAAATTGAAAGACTTATTCTTTAAATTTGGAGATAAATAAATTGCCTACTGATTTAAGGATCTAGTAGTGCTTCATATAATCTTGACATTTATACTAACCAATTCTCATAATTTAATTCTTTTAGATGGGTTTGCAATGAAATTTTTTTTTTAAATGTGAAACTACGGAAAAAGTATGCACTTCTTAACTGGCGACGATTAGAAATGATACATCTGTATACATTATATATTATTTGAGGGCATTTGAAATTTAACAGCCTAAAGTACATTACTAGAGATATTTGTAATTAGTGATTTAAACCAATGTATTTGCAAAGAGGTATATTAGGTTTAAAAAATATGATGTTGTTATTTATGAAATTTGAGAGGTATTTAGCTTGTAAATGAAATTTATTATTCAGATCACGAAATCTGTGAAATAGGTTTTAAAAGCGAATAAAAGGGTATGAAACCATTGTTCAGAACATATATCTAGTAAGTAGCAATAAGATAAGAATAAATTTATGTCAATTAATTGATTGAAGTTTCTTATAATAAGATTTTATTATTATCGAATGAATAAGGAAACTAGTGCCGCAAATTTAAAATAACACTAAATTTTGTAAGCACTTTTAAATACATATAAATACACATTTTATCATATAGACGTTGTGAAAGAAATTCATGAATTTTGATTAAAATCTCAAAGTTTATTGCGTGTCTCTTTATATTTGATAATTATGATTCATCTTATCCTACAATTTCTCCAACAACAAAATTCGAGGGTTTTTTTGTAAAAAAAAAGAAAAAACACTTAAAGCAAAGCATATTTTACATAGATACGAGAATTTATACTTTTTGTCCTAATTACAACAAATTACCTGTACAAATACGTAAGTTTTAAAGTAACAAATTTCAATCAAATTGTAAGAAATTTTATTTATTCGTAAAAGTACTAATTATATTCATAAAAGTATTTTCTATTAATTCATAGACCTATTTATTTACTGTCTACCCTCCTAATTAGGGCATGCAGCCCCAGAGTTTTAATTTAATCTATTTAATAGATGAGTTCCCTTGCACGTCTGAAGTGTTAAGGGACATCACGTGTGCACATTTAAATAGAAAGAGTTATGGAAATTAAGTAAATGATTAAGTTAGGCTCAAACTTTATCCTCCCCTCATCTCAGTGGACCATTTGTGTAATGAGTAAATGCAAAATCGATGATGACATTTATCATTGGAAAGAAAATAAATCATTTACGATTCTTTTATGGATAAATAAGTTATGATTGGAACAATACGGAATTATTTTAATTGCCAATATCTATGCAAAGGTAGCTTCAATATTTGTCATTTTTAATACATATAATTCTATTAAAATCTTAAATGACTAAATTTTACTTTGCAAAACATAATTTATCTGAATAGTATCAAATATTTATGTTGCTTACTTGATTATAAAAAAAAATTCTTAGTTAATTTTATTTCTATTGATAGGAAACACTTAAAGATTATGCCAGTTTAAAAAAAGGACAGTTTAAAAAGTATCTGAGTTAGGAAAAGAAAATAGAGTATTACGTATGAGAAATAGGAATAGATTAATTTACTGTAGTATTGTTCAGAGATCATTTTTCTTCTATTTCTAAGTTGTCCATAACTCCCTTCACATTAAATAAAATATCGAGAGAACAACGATTTTTTTATTATTGCTTGGTTTAAGGTATTTAATGACCACAGACCTGTAATCAATTAATGATTACAGGTCTCATCGACGATGACATCTCAACGCAAAATGACGACGATCATTCGACATGGGAGCTATCAAATTTTAATTTGGAAGCAAATGGTTGTTAATGCCAAATAAACATAGTAATAAGTGTCACATTTGTTTTTGTGAATTTTAAGATATAGCAGCTTACAATGGGGACATCAACTTAATGTAAAAATACAATCTGACGTCAAATACGAAAGTATTTTGAACTAACCTCGGACTCTTACGATTTACAATAATTTTTGTGAAATAATTGCTTGTACCCAGCTCTTTAAAACATATACAAATGATTTCAAACTTATGTTTATTTAAAAACTCCGTTCATTTTAATGCTATAATGTCTATTAATTGGAAAACGATTTTTAAAAGAAAATGTAAATTTTGTCTGAAATGCCTGGATAGGTTTTACTTAAATTTTATAACTCTGGTATATTTTATAAATTCAAATTAAGTCTCTTTGTAACTAAGAATTAGACATCAAAAAGTTCAATTATTAGTGAAACGTTTTGCTGTAAATGAAACCTGGGAAGCAACTTTATAAATGAACACATTATTTTGCAGATCTCCTTCTGTAATTTAAGGGCTGCGGTAGCCTAGTGGTCAAGGTCGTGGACTAGCGGCCGGCGGTTTTCGCTCAGTCGCGGGTTCGATCCTTGGCCGCCGAAGACCCGCCATGTAGCCGGGGCTGATGCACGTATGCATGTATGGATGTGAGAACAAATTGAGTAAAATCAATGACAGAAAAATAATGTAATGACAGAATCAATAATCTGGTCTTCAATCAATCAATGACAGAAAAATAATCTGGTCTTGTAGTACGGTTAAAGAAAATCAAAGGGGAAACTGAATAGATTCATTACTGTGTTTACTGACAATGTAAGCCTATTTCTAGAGTGTTATCTACTACTTCAAGTAATGATGTAAAAACTGTAATTTTTATAAGCCCACGTGCATCAAAACACATAGAACAACGTATTTTGTGAGGAGTTTGGAAACCTTCACGTTTCTACTACTTGACTCAGAAGTTAGATGAATTTCATGTGACAAACCTTTGAACCAGTTGTTTGAAACTGAAGAATTTTTTATTGAACATCTATTTAATTTCTTATCTTATATAACCGATATTCCTTGACTAGAAAAGCTTACATACCTATTTGATATATTTTGTAAATTAAACGAAATAAATTTCTTATAACAAGGCGCAGGTGTTACTGTTTTCAATGTACATGATAAAACTGAAGCCAGACTAAAAATTCACTTTGGATTTAATGTTTGCAGATAAATGGGTAAGAATGTTTTGGATCTATCATCAGTATTTTATAGGAAAATTCAATTACACTTGAAGGAAGCATTAAAAGGAATACATGTGAGCATCTTCAGTTAAATTTCATTAACAATTTTCTTAATAGGCATAATATATCATTATCAAATAATTGGAAAAGTAATCTTTTTTCAACAGTTTTGTAAATTTAAAGACCTCTCTAACTTTAAAATAAACTCTGATAAAAGAAAATTCATTGAGTGATCTTGTGACAGTTCTTTTAAAAGTTATTTCTTAAAGATTTGTATTTAAATAACTTCGTACTTAATGTTAAAAATGAATATATTGTTTAATTAAAAAACACCATTAAAATTATATTACACTATTCTCATAACATATCTATGTGAGAAATAATTTTCAACATATGCTTGCTTGAAAGATAAAAACAGAAACATATATTAAATGCAGAACCTGACCAAAGACTAAAATTGTGAGACTTTAGGCCAAAATTTGAATTATTTTGTTTCATCATATAGCCACAAATATCCAGTTTAGAGTGTTTTCCAGATTTAAAGTATATTAACCTGAGAATTAGTTGGTTTGTTGAATAAATTCTCTTGAAACTATTATTTTAATTTTATTTAAAGTTTGTACTCAGATGTTTTAAGATTATATTTTCTTTTCTTATTATGAGCTATTATGTAACAAGGAGACTAAATGTTCTCCCAAATTTTATTGCTTTGTAAACATGTTACAGGTTACGTTAATGACTGCATAAATGATTCACTAATTTCTTTTGGATTGTAATAAAGGATCGCATGGAGTAAAAAGCTGGGAATCAATGATGTAGATTATTTAATACTGGTTGATAAAACATTACGAATTTTTTTCTTAATTTTTTGTTTGCAGAAGAAAATAATTTTCATTCAAAAAAATAGAGATGTAGTTTGGTTTTATCCAATATATGGTTTTTTGTTATTATATTTCTCTGGAAAATGTACTTAATTCCAAAATTATATATAGTATATGTGAAGGTAATAAGCTCATTTTTATTCCAAATCTAAATTAAGATGGCAGTAAGGAAGTTAAATTTTTTTTAAAAAAAAACCTCACGACTATTAATAGTATCTTTGTTTTTAAGTATTCACAGTACTTTTAGTTTAACTATATTTTCACTTCCAAATTTAATGTTTTGTAAGACATCTCTTTACAGGTAAAATGGCGAGTAAAGATAATTAGGCCACTTACCTGTTCTCTTTTTAGTTATTAATTTTTACCAAGTTTTACTTAAACAAAACAAAAAAGAAATAAAAAAGACACCTTTATCATTTTTATGCACATAACTTTATTTCTACCTGAAATGAAACGAATATAAATAAGGAAATAAGACATGTTCACAGTCTTTTCATTGCAGTTCTCCCTAATCATATATCTATTTGTTAATATGATGACTAAGTTATAATAAAAGAAATACATAATGATCATGGCAGAATGAGCATAAAAAGTTAATTTTTTATAAATATATGAAACAAAAAAATTCGAAGGACGACATTTCAGCTACTAGTGAATCAATTCTGCCATCAGAGGCTGTATTACCTTTAGCTATATTCTTAATGAATCAAAATAGTTTCAAGCTAAATTGTGGAAAAATAAATATCTCTATGACGAAGACACTTCACTCGAAAAGTATATTACATATCCCTTTTATAATGGATTAGCTATATATGGTAAAGGGAGAAGTTTCTAATATACTATGATTAATATATGAGCCTCGAGAATTCTTATAAAATTCATCATTGAAGAACATTTAAAAAATTAACATTGTAAGTATAATATTTCAAACTTTTGATCCTTTGACTATCCCCTCCATAACATTCGCTTATCAGATCATAAATAACAATGACTATCCTGGCACTCCTGTAATATGTAATAACTTCTCCCACGCTAAATGATATTCAACAAATTCCACAGCATTTATTTACATCCTTCATAATTTCCTTTATAAAGAAGTAGAATCCTCTTTAGGTTAAATCTAAAATTAACATTGCAGACACCAAGAGTGTTTGTGTTACTTGATCCAGCAATAATACGTACTTTTTTAGACAAAATTGAAGTCTTATGTATGCAGTTTTATAGACATTTTTAATACTTTTTAACTTCTATCTAACCGAAAATGAATAAATCCTAAGCTTTAGCATGAGTAAGTTTCACATGTTTACAATTTTAACACATAAATATTTTATAGAAGCTCTTCGACTGTATGGTGAGCAGGAATCTTTAGTACCGATACTGAGTTTTCTCCTCTTAGATTAATTGTTATCTTTAAGAGTATGGATTAGGAATTAACTGTAATCAAATATTGTAAAAGAGGGAAAATGATCTATTTAGTCGTAGAGGGGAGCCTGATATTCAAAAAGAATAAAATTAAATAATATTTTTTACACAAATAAGAAGAATAGCATTTGATGCTTCTTAGGATTTATTTAATTAAGTCGGCTGTAATTATAGATTCAACATTTAACAAAAACTCACATATTGTTTAGGAAAGAGGATGGAGAGGTATTCCTATGTACAGTGGATGGTTTCTCTTCTAGTGATTTCATTGTGTGATTAATTTTAAGTTAAGAGTTAAGTTTCAATAAAGATAGTGTGTTTCTGTAGTGTATATGTGTTTGTAACATGTGCGTTTGTTAAAATTGCGAAATCGTCTGAGAGAAATATGTTAAATTTTTGAATGCGCTCTTTTAAAATGAGAAGTAACAAACTCCATGAAATTTCCAGGGAACTTACAGAAAGGAAATTAAAGTGATATTTTCTCCCTAATGAATTGAAGGTATTTTTGAGGATTATGTGATCAATGACCCTCTGTGAATCTATGTGTGAATTCAAGATCGAATACAGGGATCATCCAAAATGTACAACTAATGAAAAATGGTGGTGGAGAGCCACATGTCAGCACATTGAAAATAATTATTTTTTCTATTAAATATAAGTTGTACTTACTGACATTTCAGCATGGAAGTTGTCTGAATTTTGAGTGTTAGCTGCCTGTTTTAAAATTTTGCAAATAATGTTCTTTTAGTTAAAAATAAGCTAGCAAATTAGAATACTTCACAAAATTAAAATTAAATTTAATTAGTATTATAATCGTCTGATATAGATAAAATCTGTGAATGTTCAAATATATAGCTGAAAAATTGATGTATTTTCAAAATATTCTGACATTAGCAATATTATCAATAATTGAATTTCAGAAACTTTTTGTGCATTTGTTATTTGATTAGCTTTTTATAAAATTTTGTTTAAGCTGGTAAAAAGTTAGAATTATCTCTGCATTTCTAAACAAAATCTTGGAACTCTACATTTATTTTATTTTATAAAGCGAAAATATTAAAAATGCAAATTAATGGACACTATAAAAGGATTTATTTGGATTGATTCATGTAGAATGATTTCTTAAATTCTGTTTGTCTTATTTAATAGAAGGAAATTTAAGAAAGTATAATAGAAAGAAAAACAAATTGACTTAACAATTTTTCTATTATATAACATTTAATATTTTACATTTAATTTTTTACTTTTGTATATTGTATTATAAATTGCTTTACTTGAAAATGATATAAGAATTTCGAAATTTCGGATGACATCTTAAAATAATTTTTTTTTGCCTCACAATTCCCATTATTTTTATAAGTGTATTTGTGGGTAGTATTTGATTATTAGAAAATCTATAGATTGTCGATAAAAAGACAAAATCAAATTTGCTTACACGACTTTAAAAACTTATATTGTTAAATTTTCAAATAGAAAGAAAATAATTAAGAAAAAAAAATATAATTTTCTTTATAATGAATTAAAATTGAGAGAATAATTTTACCCTAATGATATATACAGGGAAAAATTTATAAATGTATATTTATGTCACAAATATTGCTTACCTAATTATTTATTTCCCTTCTACTAAAAACAATGTCAAACATTTAAAAAGCAAATTTATAGAAAAATCTGTGATCGAATATTCAAATTTACATACAATTGCTTTATATATGTTTGTATCATTGTTCTTTCTGCTTATGTTTCTTACTGTGAGAAGGTTATTGAAAGTCATTCGTCTCTTAAAATTTGATACAGCATCTATATGTATTCAAGAACTTCGCTTTCTTTTCCTTAATACCTCAGTTTTCAACTTTAAAAAGTTATTTATTACTTCGTTGCCTTGTCAGTTAAAACAGATGATAGTTCAGAAGTAAGTACCTTTATTCGACGATGTTGAAATATTAGTGTTGCTATACATACATTTTTCCTATTTGGGCTATGAATTTCAATGGACAGGAAATACATTCATAAATTTTATTTTTCTATTTTCTCATAACTTTTCATCTTTTGTTTTATATTATTACTATCACTAGCATGTATCAGTTATTACTAGTATGTACTAGTTATGTATGAATTTCCGAGTATGAAAATTCGGAAATTACTGGTTTATATTTTTGTACTTAAGGATATGTATTTACAAATTTTGTTTACAAGATAAATTGTTTTATAATTAAAATCCTTATTTTTACAACAAGCAGTGAAATTAAATAATTCCTTGTCATACATTTGAAGCTATAAATACTGTTCTACTTTTATTTTTATTGATCAATTTTTTCGAATTTTGAATGTATGCAAAATACTCTTCATTTAGGAATGTTAAATTTATTTTCCTTTATCTTGCGAACTCTTATACCTAATTCAATATATCTCTGTACTTTCTAATCTCACTGAATAGTTCTATGAATTAAGAAAAATGCTTTCCCACATAAATGGTGAAGCTTAGTTTTGTCATTTAAACATTGGATGTATAAATTAATTGAAATACAAAGTAAAAAACGTTAACCTTAATTCAAATAATAAAATGAATATCAGTTGAGTAATGTATTAGAATATAAAACCATTTTTGATAAATTTTCAATATTTTCTAGCAGTTATTGACTCGGAGATTCATTTCTCAATATTTTCCATGAATAAAATTATTCCAATACCGTGCATTATTTAAACTATAAATAAAAATATTATTTTATGGTCTTTATTTACTTCTTCCCTTTATATAATTCAATTCACAATAAATTTTACAATCGACAGTTTGCAGAAAATAAAAGATTACAAACCACATCCATCTACTATTATGTCACAAATCATTATTAAGATTTAAATACCAATTATAATGGGATTTTTATTGCAATTCTTTTCCTATTGGATTTTAATTCATCACTTACCTACCTACACATTAAGCCATTGCGTCAATCAATATTTCCATTTCCGAGAATTCTGAAAATTACCCAGGGGACACAAAAATCAATAAATGCTTAGGAATTAGTCGAGACACATCGAATCAACAATCAATATTAAATTCTGCCATAACTAATCAGAAGGGAGGTAGAGTTTCAAAAATATTTGTGTTATTAAAACTTCGTTTACTTAGTGAAAAGTTATCCTATTATATTCTTAAAGATATAGTGCATTTATTATTTAGTATATGGAGAAGTCAAATGTTTAGACTAGGATTAATTAATAATAATATAAATGTGGTATTAAAAAGGCTGATTTTGTTGCATTTAAATGTGACTTGAAACATTACATTAAATGTTGTTTCAAATTTTTAAAAAAAAAAAAAAAATTCAGATTCCTTGAGAAGAAAAATAACACAATTTGCAAAACTCTTGTACTATTTTTGAATAAGAAGGTATGTCGGACACTTTTACATCCAACAAAAATCCTGAAGGATACCTTAATTTTCCATGGTATTTCAAATGTTAAGAAATCCATTCTTTTACTTCTATTTTATTAGATATTTAATTACCATTTCAATAAAACAAGATTATTTTACCATGTAGACTAATACGTGACAACATCAAGATCAAAAGTTTCGTAAATGTTGCTTCTCCTTCCTAATACCTCACCATCTTCATGAATTTGAAGCTGGAATACAACATTCTCATAGTTTCGGTGAGATGAGTCTTTTTAAAATATGCAATAAATGAATCAGGTGCTTCGAATTAAGAATCCAAATAATAAATAGTATTAATATAATCAGTATTTGGACAAATGTTCTTGAAATAATAAGGTAAACACCATATATAAGGTCTTTGAATTAATACGAAAGAGCCTCAAATTTAATTACGAATGCTTATCGTAGGGGCGTAATATTATTTCTGAGAAATAACCCAGATATCTGGACAAAATTAATTCTTGTATACATAATGTGGCAAATTAAAATTAATAATGTTTTTTTTTCATTGGTTTCAGGAAGCCGTAGATTTTAAGAAGAAACCCCAGTATGGAGAAGAGAAGAGTTCAATATGCTGAGTTCTACAATGATGTCCATTGAAAGATCAATAAATAATGTAAAAAATGCTTACCTCTGGATGCTGATCATATAAGGAAGTTTTAAGAGTTATAAGCAAAATTTCTAATTCCTTTATTTTTAGTAATAATTAAAGCTTTACGATATCACAAGTTATTTCAACTTATTCTTTCATGAAACAAAACAAATGAAATTTAGTGTGTGTAGTTATCAAAATTATGTAAATAAGAAAGCATTAATATGCAGAATAAATTTTATTCAAGTCTCTCTGTTATTTTTTAGTATGTATAATATTAAAATTTCATGATACTCCATGAAATATATTTCACAGGTAGAGATATTTGGAAGATGCTATTATTATTGAGAATAGTTTTGTTTGTAAGTTTTTAGAACAATAATAAGTATGTTTGAGATTCTATTCTATTTAACGAGGATATTTTTCTAAGTTACAAATTTTGGTATAAATATGAAACTAGAACCGAATATTATCTTCGTATATGATTGACTATGGTTCTCTGAACTATGAACAAAGGCCGCTACCAATCGCATCCATGCAACTTTCAACAATTGTTTTCGAGAAAAACTTATTTCAACGAAAAAATAAAATGTAGTACTATTTTCATCAAAAACATTTTTGAAGGATCATTTTTCACAATGAAAATTTCTCCATCAATATTAATTATGATAGTCATGCCAACTCTAGCGACAACTTATTATTACGAAGGATTGAATTATTGAAATATCTCTGAAATAACCTCGAAATTCATAGAGTTGTTGCAACTGATATTATTTGTCCAATTTGCTAGAATATCTTTCAATGAGCTGGAAATAAAAGAACAGGAAATATATCTCATAAGTATAAAAATTATATTATACACGAAAAATTATAGTACAAAATGATGCTGAGTGTTAAAATATTTATTCGATGTTAGTTAACAAATAATTCATATCAATGCTATTTCCAATGTTAAAACTTATTAAAAATAATTAACAATGATCTAGAAAATGTTTAATAAAATGTTTAAATTTGAATCAGGGGAAAAAAGTTATATCTTCAGTATCCATATTTTTTATCTGTAACTCTTTTATCATTAATTGTAATTTGAAATAATAAGGCTAAAGTAATTTATGGCGAATAATAAAATATTAAGTAATACTCATAAAAATGAAGTTTTGTCTTATTCCAAAGCAGTATTATAATCTGAATCTATGCAGTCTTACATTTGTAAATATTTATAAAAGAAACTTCTTAATTAGAAATTTAAATATGCATTACTTTTAATTATAACTCACTAATGGTTTAATCCCACTGCTTATACATTAAAAAGTTTTTTTATGTTCTTGTATTTTTTAGGAATTTTCAGATTAGAAAAATGCATAGAAATCTTACATTTTTGTATCCTCCTTAATTAAGAAATTGATTTTAACACGCTTAAATAGTATTATGAATTTAAAAGTATTATTTTTAGTGTTTAATTAAAAAGGCGCTTTCATCTCAGTTCTAAATTCTTTATCACAATGGTTTAGCTTTTATTGCAGTTTAAATTTTTTAAAATTCATTTAACGTTCTCAAATGCGTAAAATCAAGATTAATATAGAATAATGCATAGAGGTACTTTTGCAGTAATATTTAATTAATTAAATAAAATATTTTCATCGCTTTCTTGCGACTTTGAATTGAAATTAGTAGTAGTAGTATATATATATATAAATAGGAGAATTTATTTATGAGAATGTTTTTTGTTGGAGAAATTTTTTGTAACCGTTTCTCATCTCGCATCAAAATTCGAGTAGTAATTTTTCGAAAGGTTTTACGAAAAGTTAAAGTAATTTATAAATCACTAAGTCTTGAAGTTTGTGAAGCCTGAGTATTAAGTATGTTTCTAAAATAAAATAAGAAATTGATTTCATGATCTATTTAACCCTTTCAGGGGGGTATAATTTTTATACCACATATTTAACACAATAAAAATCTCTGTAAAATACCATTTTTCCCCACACATTTATCTTCAAATTGTAGCTTATAGTGTTTTTTACTTAAATGAGATGGCACAACCATGAAGAAGGATTATAAAAATTGTAAATTTGATTCTAATGAATGTTCCTAACAAATAGTTGTTTTATCCCTTTCATAAATGTTTCTGAAATGAATTTAAAATTTTAATTTTATCACCTAACAAATTTACATAGTTTAAACTTTATGTAAATAATGCTCATTACTCAAAACAAAATATATAAAGTTTTCGTTTCATACTTAAAACTAAGTGGTATAAAATTTACAGCGCCACCCACACAGAAGGGTAGAGAGCAACAGATGACAGTACTGAAATTTTTGAATCAGACTGATATGTGAAAGTTCACTTTATTACAGTGAAATATAGAGGTCGTAAATATGTTATAAAGTGCCAGAGAGGCAAAAATCAGTCTTATTCATCGAAGAAAAGAAATTTTAATCAGGATAAAAAGTTCTATTGCAAAGTTTTCCAAAGAACAGATTTAGCCACCTAAGGAGCATTTTTTTTATAATTATTATTAAATTACTCAGTTAAATAAAAAAATTTAAAGTAAACGATGCAATTTAGAGATATGGACAATAGTAAACATTTTCAGTATTAAAATTAAAGGAAACGATAAATTATTAAATTGAAAATGTTTAAGATAAATGGAATTAAAATTAAAGCAAACGATAAATTGCAAAAAATGAATATATATTAGCTACATGCAATTAAAGCAAACGAAAAACTATTAAATTGAATATATTTAAGATGAATGTAATTAAAATTGAAACAAGTGATAAAGAATTGAAAAGTGATCTGGTACGTCAAAACGCTTCACCTAAAACAATAGCCCCTTAGATGACTAATAAAAATTTATCAACGATGTGCGTGTCCACGAAAAGACAACAAACAAAAGCTCAGGGGAAGAAAGGATTTCTGAAAACCTAAGCTATTGCAAAAAAATCTAACAAAGCAAAGTTGGAGGGAGAGTCTTCGCAGACATCCAAGATGCAACTGGCTGGAAACAGCCGATTAGGGACTTGTTGTTATTGATAGATATGAGAATTGTAAACGATAATTGATGTATACTGTTAACATGAAATAAAAGTAGACGATCAACTGCTGACAATTGAGGAAAAACAGTAGGATTTCATTGCCTCAAGCGGCGAACTTTATCAAACAATCTAAGTAAACTAAGATGTAAATCATTGGAGAAAGGTATTACAAAAGATACAATACAGTAAAGAGTTACGCGCTTTGTAAGAAGAACCGAACTTTCAGAGTACAACACATAAAAATTTTAGAGTCAAGAGGGCTGACCTTTTTATTTCTTTTTTTTTTCACACATTTGTCCATCATTTATGTCAGAGGGTATATTTCGAGTGGGAACAATCAACTTAAACTGCTATTTTTTGAACTCTTATGGATCAACGCCTACTCATAATTTTATTTATAGCAGCCTTATAATCATGTCTTATTTAATTTTTTAAAAATATAAATATTTATAAAAAATATTTTTAAAGGACTGCCACACAAGAACTTTCGATTGAAAAAAACTTAATTGGTTTGAAGAGCTCCCTTCAGATGAATCAGAGTTACCTTTAAAAGGAGCGAGGAAGAAAATATATTTATAGTGTATTCAAAAAAATATGCCTTATTTTAAATCAAATTGCATTCTTTTAACTAAATTTGGTTCATTAAGTTCTTTATGTAGTTATATCATTAAATTATGAAAATAATATATGCATAAATAAGTTATACTTAAATTAATTAACACATTTCCGCAGAAATTATCATTCATAGAAATAAAAATACATCATAAAGTTCTCATTTTCTTAAAAAGTTTCTTATGATCCTAATATTTCCTAAAATAACTAAAATAATATACTTTTTTTAAGAAAGTATTTATTATCTCTTCTAAGGAATACAGGAACTTCGAGGGAACAATGAGTGTACAAATAAGATGTCCTAGGAGAGTGGCGGTATATTATTTGTATATAATGGTTCTTAAAAATCAGGAAATGAATAAAAATTACTTTTACCACTTGATAATGTCTCCTTTTAACATTATTAATTCATATCAGTTGAATTTTAATTAAAATTTAATGTTTTTTATTTACCAACCCCTGAAAGGCTTCATAAGCAAAGAAAGAAAAATCTTAGAAAATAAGCAGAATTTTTTTTTAAATTTATGAATAATTCATTTTTAAATCCTATACATTTAATTAAAATCACTCGATAATAAAATTTCTTTAAGTTTTATCCTATAATATTGAGGTTTTTAAATGGATATTAAACAACAGAAGCTCTCCGCTAAGTAGACAAATATATAGGTAAGGCTGAATAGACTAATAAGATATTGTTGATTATAAACTTTTTCTAAGAAAAATACAACAAATATTACACTTTCCTTAAAATTGTTTGCTATAATTTTGTCCACAATATTTTCTAGATGAAATTTTGGAGATTCAAATTATTTTTGTATATAGAGATTTACTTGAAATTTGATAATTGATCATTTAAAATATGGATACTAGAGTGAAAATATCGACATTAAAACATGCTACACTTTTGAAAATAGATAAAAACTATGATAAATACAAACAATTGTAATTTATTTTAGCTTATGTTTATACGTATCCTTTAATGGCTCACTAATTTTTCTCTCAATTCTCTTTATAAAAATTATCGTTATTTTTGTTTTCAATTTTTTATTAAATATTTAATATTTCCAAAGATCAATCGGTGTTATTTTAAAAGCTGAAGGAAAAAAATATTTTACTTTATTTAAATTTTATTTTTAACTGCACATTTAAATTAATGTTTATTAAATTATTATTTTAAAAGAAAAGGCATGTAACAATATAAGTTATACAAACTCTTTCACTTAATAGATAATCAAAAATATGATTACTTTCTCTATATATTTTCCAATGCAATACTTGATTTTACTCGTGTATGCAATTTCGTCCTGAACATATAACAGAATTATATCAACTACAGGTTCACCAAAAGCGTATAAATTTCGATCGTCATCGTCATTATCAGAACATCCAGAAAACTATCCTTAGCAAACAACATTACTCAAAGGAATGATGTACTGTTAAGTAAATTACTCCATAATGGATTTAAAAGATTAATTCATGTCCTAATAATCCCCAGATTATCAAAGAGAAGAAATAGCAGAACTAAACATCGCAAATACTCTGCAACATCAACGCAAACACACAGAACTAAAATAAAAACAAAAATCATTAACTGTTTGCCTATGGCTGTAACCTCGGTATTCAATTAAGTATAAAGATTATGGATTTACGACTCCCTTTCCACAACAGGAATTTCAGCAGAGTCAACTGTTTCCTGCGTAAGTAATTAGGAGGTGAATAGATACGTTGTTATATTTAGACTTCTTTGTCCGGTTTTGTGAATTATATAAGAAGAAGAATATCTTGATTCACGTACAAACTGATATGAGTTTGATTCCTAGGGACTAACTTCTCTGAGCCAGAAATAACATCTTTTGTACTGATTGAAAATATTTTCCTTGAATAAAGTTTCCTGATTGAAAGAAAAGTATCAGAATTTTAATTTAAAATGTTTTATCTTAAAATTCATATTTGAGGAAATCTTAAAAGTTTTTAAACTTGTCATATGCCGTTTAACAGCAATTTTGAATTTTAGTTATACACAGTGAAATAAAATATGAATTGAATTGAAAATAAAATGTGCTATTATTATTTATGTGAAACACTCTCAATTAAACACTCTCATTTTAAAAAAAATAGCTCAATTTTGTAGTGTAACGTTTATTAGATAGCTATATAGCCTTCTTCTATATAGCCTTCTTATAGCATCAATATCTTGTGTTCTTAAATTTATATTATATGAGTCTCATAATTAACTTATATTTATTTAGATTGAATTCTTTAATTTAGATTCAATTCCACATAGTGTTATTTTTATTAAAATTGTTTTTTGAAGTATAAAAACACAGGAAGTTATTATGTATATTTTTATTCAAATATAGTTGTTTATTTTATGTGTTTTTACGTGACTAAGATAAGATAAAAGCAATATTTTGAAACACAAAATATATTTCATAATTTTATAAAAATTGTTTACCTTGTAACGGTTACTGTATCGCAGAAAGTTTAAAGAAACACAATACGATTTTTAAAGAGTTTTAAGTAATACACTGAATCAAAATCTTTTTAAAGGAAATCAATGTACATCAACCAGTTGATTGAGGGCTCATTAACGTCATGCTTATAGGTATCAAGAGGGCTACTGGTGATGGACCTCGCAACTTTCAACTTCGGTCAAGTAACGAGAACTGTAACAAAAAAAAAAAAAAAAAAAGAAGCACCAAGGAGTTGCCCAATTGTAATGGAATGAAAAGCGGAAGCAACAACGCATCAGATCTGCGCACTCAGCAGGTTTATATAAGAAGCGATTCTCAATCTGATGGTCAAATTTTCTGTTGCATTGCGATTTATGATCCTTTCAACGACAAAAAATGCCTCGCCGCAGAATTCATTACGAGCAATTGTCAGAGTTTGAAAGAGGTCGTACCATTGGATTGAAAGAACCATATTTAGCAAGACGAAGAATCGCTCGTCATATGTGTCGAAGCGATGCGGCGATTAGAAGATGCTGGAAAAAATTGGTGGACAATGGCAGATATCAGCATCATGATAGTAGCAGTCGACCTAATGCCACCGCAAATCGGTAGGACAGAGTGATTGTCAAATCAGCTGTCACAGCACCTGATTCATTGTTATCAACAATCAGACGTGTGACCCGCACACAAATGTCCACCTTGACCATTTACATACGGCTGATAGAAGTGAAATGTACGCTCCTACCTACCGCTACGCCACCTGCCACTCACGCCTGTGTACTGTTGAGCCAGATTACTGTGGTTCTTGGCTAGATCAAGTTGAAATGATGCTGACTGGGGACGCAAAGCGTTTAGCGACGAATCCCGCTTACACCTGTGTCCTGGATATTATCGAAGACGTGTCTGGAGACGGCCAGGGTAGCGTGCTGATCCTTCTTTCACTATTGCACGCCACTCAGGCCCTCAACATGGAGTTATGGTCTGGGGTGCCATTTCCCTTGATAGTCGGACCTCCTTTATTGTCATTAGAGGCACTCTTATATCACAGCGGTAAGTCGAAAACATTATGAGACCCGTTTTGCTGCCGTTCCTTTTTGCAGTACCCTAGCCTTATTTTTCAGCAAGATATTGCCAGACCACATAAGACTCGTATTGCAATGAACTGTCTTAAATATTTTCAAACACTTTCTTGGCCAGCCAGATGTCTCTCAAATCGTGCATGTCCGGGTAATGATGGGAAGGCGACTGCATCTACCAGGGAATGTTAATGACCAACCTTGCCCGACAATTGGAGGAAATTTGGCAATAAATACCACAGGAGATATTTAGGGAGATTTATCACACTATGCCACATCGTATGCCATCTTACATCCCAGCGAGAGGTGGTTCAACACTTTATTTAGCTCGTTAATTTATAACTATGTAATTCTGGAATAAATCATTAAACTTTTCTAAAATTTTAATCATTTTCTATCATGTACATAATTTTTTTTATCCGCCAATTTTTGTCTCCATCGGACAACTCCTTTTTATGCGTCATTATTTATAGAGTGTATATATATACATATATATATATATATATATAGAGAGAGAGAGAGAGAGAGTTTTGATTATTGAAGAGAGAGAGTTTCATATAATGCAGAGTGTATTTTAAATAATTTCCAAACGCCAAATGGAGCAACTGCTAAATCGCATGCCCTAGTGTTGCAGAAAAATTATTGTGGGGATAAATAAATTAACAAATTTATGACAAGTTTAAAAGTGTCCAGTAAAATGGTTATAAATAAGCTTTAGTCTCAATGAATTATTCGGTCATTTTACATATAATTGACATAGAATCTCGTGAATGTTAGGGTGAATTTTTATGCTCTTGTTGTGATTTTCTCTGAGACTTTCGGATGTGAATGTTATTGATTTGGAACAGTTAATGTCTGTGTAATTTTTCAGATTATGATTGAACACTTTGTACTTAACCCAAATGGCGAAAAGTGGATGAAATCTGATTCGTATTTCATGAGCTTCCTTCGCTAGTCTAGTAAGTCTATACGTTTATTGCTCTCTATATGTAGATTGTACAGGGATACATTTCAGGCCACAAGACTTTCCTTAACTCTGGAGAGATTTTTATACGACTCACATATAGTGTGAGTGATTGTAGGTTTTTTTTTCTATTTTTAATTGTCTCTAGAACAGATTTCTGAGACTGCTCGAGAGAAAATTTTCTATTTCAACTGATGAATTAGCAATTTTCTAAGACTCAGAAAATTACTAATCCATCATTCAAAATCTATGATCAAGTTTAGTAGATAAAGAGAGAGAGCCTCAATTCCAATTAGTTCGATAGTAGAGTTTGATTCAATATAATGGGTATGAACTCATTGTGAAACTTCCTCTCTATCAGTCAGATTGAAAAGAAAACCTACATCTCTGTTGAAGTTGTTATCTGATGACCTGTTAGTGAGGGCAATTAATTTATTTGTGAGAATTTCTGAATAGTATGAGTGTCAATCTGTTTCAAGATCCAAGGGATCTCTTCTTTTGAGCAAGGCTGAAATATATTAAAATAGATGTCAGTATCAGTTGGAGGGAGGGGGTAGTTTGTATAAAAATGAGCTTAATGCAATGTATCTAGTTAAGAGAATTCCTATAAAACTTGCATTTCCTGATACCCTTATCATGATAGAAATATGAACATCTCTTGAACCTTCTTAAATCTTTTCACTTCTTAAACACTCAGGCAGAAATGTAATTTTTCTTGTTACTTCTGAGTTTTTTTTTTTTTTTGCGCCAAATGGTGATAAACTTACGATTTCATTCTACACGGTTTCGGACCTGATGTTCAATCTCTGTATTCAATGGAGTAAAGTGTTGAATTAACATTAGTTGAAGTAGGTTTCCAAATCATGGGCATTATATAACTAAAAGAAACTACACTAGAAGTAATTTTAGAATTTTTGGTTTGAAACTCTAATTTTGCATTATTAATCATAATTTTCTTACGATTTTGTTTCTTTCAAGAGATCTTATTTGAAGTGTATTTACCTTTTTTTGTAAATCTTAATTCATGCTCTAGCAAAATTCTTAAATATCTTAGAATGCTGACATGTTCAATATTTGAATCATTGATTTTATGGTTGGTAAGATGGTATTTTTGTGTTGCCTGTTTGTTGAATATATATTTTAGTTCTATACAGCATTCATTTTTTTTTCGCATTTTTAATTGATTTAAATACATATTGAGCTGATCTTTTTTAGATTAATTTTCTTTGAACGTTCATTTATTAAGCAAATAGATTTTGATAATTTACTTATTGTTTCGACTGTGATTATTCATTAGGTGCTAAACATTGCTGTAATGAAACAGCTATTTTTGAAACATGGTTCTTATATTTTTATGTGTATAAAATAGTTATATTTTTGAAATGTGTTATTAATCAACATACCTCTGAAAATTTATTCCAAGAAAATCAATCATTATTTTATTTTACTGGATATTCTGTTTAGACAAAATAACTTCCAACTGGAATACAAATAAGACTTTTGTATGTTTGATAATGTATTTAACAATTATAACTTTAACTACATAAAAATAAATCCTTATGTCTATAATAAGAAGATTTGAGGAATATATGAAAATCGTGAAAACACTATCTAACAATTAATAAAATTGATTCCATTATTAAGACTATTCGATAATGACCGCATTGTTTTAACTTTTTCAATAACGAATATATTTATGACTTAACTCTTACTAACAAAAATGCACACTTTTTTTTCAAAAGCATTTACTATTAATGTAAGGACTACGATTACTCACGAAATTACTTAGGATGATCCCGAATACATTAAATACCCCAGAGTCTCAGTTTAATATATTTAGTAGATGGATTCTCTTTAATGTCAAAAGTATTAAGAGACATCTAGAACACACACATTTAAACAGAAAGAGTTATGGAGATTAAGTAAATGATTAAGTTAGGCATGAACTTTACACTCCCCTCATCTCAACGGGCCATTTATGTAATGAGTAAATGTGAAATCGATGATGACATTTACCGTTAGAAGGGAATAAAGTATTTATAATCGAAATGTCGACTTAAATGTTTTACAGAATGAAAAATGTTGCAATTACATTGAGCAACCAATATATATAAAAATAATGAGTAATGACAATGATGATCACTTTTTAATTTGTAACATTAGGATGAGACCTAGGATGATGATATTTTATTGCGGAGAGAATTTTTTTTTTCTGTATCAAAAATTATGATGTCTCTTCTAATGTCTCCTACGAAGAAATTCGCAACAATAACATGTTTTAGTTGATTATGAGGCATTTGATAAATGATTAAATACAACTATCACCGTTCATATAATTTTTATTCTATTTTTAGAGTTTATCTTCTTGATGAAATTTAATTTTCTAAAATGTCTTTATTATATGAAAAATAAAATCTCATACATTTTTATTGATTTTGTTATTTTCCATTTCAGAGTTGATAATTAAAGCATAAGTTTCAAAATGAAAAAGAGTATTACTTATGTACTTTATCTCTACTTATTCATATAAGTAGATATATAGTACATGGGATTTGGAGATTTAAAATACCTGTAAATTATCAATCTGCAGCCAAGGTAATAATTTTTTTATCGTTTCAGAAACCGCAATCCTCTCCCTATATACTTTAACTACTAAAAACACAATAAAACAGTTGTCACGATAAAGTTTTCTTAGTTTTTAAAATGATCCACTGGTATATAAAATGCTTACAGTTCCTAATTTATTAAGTCAAAATTCTTTAAAAGATGTTTCTTTGCAATATTATTACTCTCATCTTACATTAGTGTATGCATATTTAAAGGTCATCATTAAGGGATAAAAATTAATTTTATTTACAGAAATCTATCACTAACCTTATCTTTTTTTGTAATCTGATATTTGAATATCCTTCAATAATTCTTCTCTTCAATAATTTGAAAGTCACCCATCTCGTTTGTTGTCATAAAACTAGAATAATCACTAATCTAAATAGCACAGATAAAATACTTAAGAATAGTCAAGCATCAACGTTACATGAATCTAGTAGATTACTTTTCAAAATAGTATTTATTATTTCTCTAACACACGTGGAATACTCTCTGACAGTTCTGTGTTCCTTGCTACAAACACTAACCAATTTTATTTTACACCAAATAATATGTTTACTGAAATACGATACGAGTAAATTCACCAAGGAGTAATTCACCATGACAGTGTTGGGTTCTAGTCTCTATAAATCACATAGACACTCAAGAAATTTTATGCATTATTCAAGGTCTTCACACTAGCCACCTCCCTATTACTGTTATCTTTTTACCTATCTGAAATTAAATTATATGACACTTTTTACACGACTTAAAAATACATATTCACTTCATTTCTAAAGTTATTTGATTTGAGTAAACACGCTTCATCTCGTTTGGAAATAAGCTGGAAAACAAAATATAAAGTAAAAAAAAAAAAGAAAAACAAAGTGTCAGTTAAGGGAAGCTTCAGCAATAGCTCATGATGGAAAAGTAAAGTAAAGTATTTTTTTTGAAAAACTTTATTTACACGCATACTATTCATATAATCAATCAAACATGACTTTCAATAAGATTCTAGTTTATATTCTATCTCATAAACATCATATGCTAATCACCTCTGTTTATTGTGTTCACTGCTACTAATATTGCAAGCTAGTAATTTAATTTCAGTTAGTAACCTAATGTGAAATGTTTTCTTCTGCAGCTTACTTAAAAATTGTTTTTTTTTTATTTTGCTTAAATTTATACATTCGAAAGTCTTAAAACAACATTAATATCCGATTTCCTTAACTTGATGCCCCTAGTGAAATCAATGTATCTGTCTTGTAGTTCCCTTAAGAAATAAGAGTTCTAAAAATAAAATAACTGCTCTATTAAATAATTTAAAATATCTTGTCTAGTTGAAAGAGTACAGAGACTTGATTTATTACAACTTACATTTTAAAGAAATAATCGGTCCTGGTTTACAGCAATGATGTTACTTTGTTATGATATCTGTTTTTCTTTCTAATTTTATTTGATCATACATCATAAGATAAATAAGTCCAGTAATACACTTTTAAAACTATTTTAATGAGTGTATTTCATAGTCATATGCTAGCAAATTTTTAGCAGAAGCATAATGTGTGTGCTAAAGTAGACAGTAGAAGTAGAAGAGGATCGCCGGAAAACAGAGCGGCATATGACAGGGCCATATGTAGGGTGAAATAGGCAAATGACAACCCGAGCCAGATCATTTATATACATCTGGTGATTTATGAGTAAGAACAATGTAGAAGGCTGTTACATTTTGAGCGCAAGATTCGTAAGAAGATCGTTTGGGCTTTTATATCTAAAGTTCATTAAAAAGAGAAAGCCCATTAAATGAAATTTGAAATTTAAAAACAATATGAAAGCATGTGTTCGTAAAAATTTCTTCAATCTACAAAACTGCACTCTTTAAGAAATACAACCTGGCGGGGAAAGTCAAAATTTCTATATTAAGAAGTATCATTTAAAATAAATCTTAATTCATTACGCGAAAAAGGTTCTGTTTTGAAATCCCCTTTTTAAACATTAATTTAAATATATAGGAATATAGAATTAAATTCAAATAATTCTGGCCATTTCATCTTTTACATACAATGTGTTCAGTATAAGTGATAAAATAAATGTGTCGTTACAAAAAATCAGTGAAACACAATTACGTGTAAAAAATTTACAATGATATTAACAAGCTATAATACATGCAACAAACAAATATTGAAACCACTATAATAAACATGATGTAAATAATGGTGTGTGAACTGATAGAATACATAATTGGCATTACAAGTATAAAGTACACAAATATGAAAAATTATAAGCGTATCGAAAATTATTCATAAAAATACACTAACTTTTTAAATCCAAATGATAATTTTGATTATTTTTTCATAAAATCTGTAATATTTAAGATATTTTTATTTATATACAATTATTAAGAAACTGGCTGATCAACCTTTTCTGAGGGCAAAAGAATTGAAAGAAATGATCAATCCAAATGGCTGGATAAAAGTTTTTTTTTTCAATGAGGAAAAACTTTTAAATATACTTTTAAGTGAAAAACAATTAGCTCCTATGAAAAAAATAGTAAAGTGAAATAAATTTAAATTCAATAAGGACAAAGTTTGCAGTTATATATTAAATTCTTTTGCTTCCATAATATTAAGAGTTTTATTTATGAATTAACAATTTGAATTCTTACAATAAATTGGTAACGAATTATTAAATATTGCATAAAGCCTAAAACATTAAATTTCAATACTACTGATAGTTAAATTTAGTTTCTTCACACGGATTTAATTTTAAAAGTTAACAATTTAGCTACCAAGCATGACATATTTTTAATGAGTGACAATACTTTACAAAAATAGGTCTACAAAAAATATTTATGTTTCCCTTTATCAAAAATATTTTTAAAAAAATGTTTGTTATTTAATACATAAATTTTTTCCAAACATTTAAATAAGAGTTGGTGATTATTCACCAAATGTGGAATGTTACAGTAGACTCATTGACATATGCTCGACTACCCATAAAAATCGCTAATTGGGCGATTTTTAAAATCGTGTGAAGCAATGGATAAAACCATATTTTAAGCCTCATTATGAGCTGAAATAAAAAATACATTAGTGATATTACAGTAGATTAAATCATTGGTAAATAGAAATTCAACTAGCAACTTATAAATTATATTGAAACTGTGATAAAATTAGGTAACACATATCAGAAAGCTTGGAACTGAAAGTATGAGTATCCCAGGTAATACAACTCACTAAAATTGAAAAAGAACAAATATCGATAAGATTCATTAAAATCGACAAATAAAATATTCAATTAAAAGTGAAATAGAAAATATGATTATCTAAGACAACGTTATTCACTAAAAATGGCAAATAAGTTATTTCAATTACAACTAAAAGTTAGGCTTTCTAGGAATCAACACTTGGAATAAATTGGATCAATAAAGAATACAATAAAGTTAATTAAAATTCCAAAAGGTACACAAAAAAATAAAAACAATATATAAAAACAGGCAACCTAAAATGCAAATTAAATAAAGAGTAATAATAATTTTTAAAAGTTTTCACTAAGCAGTAATTCTACGCTTGTACTTGCAGCCGTTTCAACAAAGAAAATTATTGCCAAATTAAAACTTTGGACACGAGGATTCATTTAAAAAAGTAATCTCTATTTAACACATAATCAAAGGAATCGTAATAACTCGTTTAGAATGAACAAATTATTAAAGAACTCTCAAAATCAGTCAAATGATTTGACTGAAGACGATACTCTATGAATTCAAGCATGACGTACATGAAATTAAAATAAATCTTTTTGAAACCTAAATTAAACATAGAACTCGAATGCTTCCAAATTATAAAATTCATTTTTCAGAAAATGGATACCTTTGTTATACATTTGAATAGAATAATCGCCATTGACGGTCGGCAATGATAGCAAATAAATGCTACTGACTTTTATTACAGAATATTCAAAGCTGTAGTCGCAAAGCATTTTTATTTTGTTTTTCATTGTAGAATGGAGAAGCCATGTTATATATTTAAAATTCCTTTTTTGAAATTCCCTTTTTTATCACATGGAAAACACATTGGCTAAAACAGACCGTAGAAGTAAAAAAAAGAACATATGGCATTGCAAGAGAGAGTGAGGAAAAAGCAAGTGATAACCTAAGTCACAAGATATAACTCGATTCCATTCAGCCATCTATCTATCTATCTATATGTATGTTTACACACTCACACACCACACCACACCACACACACACACACACACACACACACACACACAAATATATGGGGGTGGGTGGGAGGTGGGGTATTTCGGTGAACAGCTTAGCTCCGCTATTTTCTTGGAGTGTGAACAGTATATATAGTTTACTTTCATAACATTGATGGATGTTAATATTAAATTTTATCTTTGTTCTGATAGGAATCAAACTATTAAAATGACACTTTTTTTTTTACTGAAACCTGGCTAAAAACAGAAATTGTGGCTAAATCTTGCTGATGCAGATGGAAACAAACATTTGTTACGCATATGTAAATCAGAAAAGTAGGGGAGTAATAAACTTTGTTGCTCTATGTGCCATGAACGAACAATCAGTCAGAAAAGTATGCTTTGAAAATACTTTTATCTATTCATTTTATATTTATTGAATAATTTCAATAGTGGGAAATTACAAAAAGAAATTGATTTTGTAATATCACAAGCTTCATTAACAATATGCACATTTTTATTTACCATGTATAATATACAATACAAAAGAGAAATCCCAAACAAGTCAGTTTATAAAATTTAGTATACTATGACAGTTAAATATTTTCACACGCTTTTATATTCAGCTGTAAGCGTCAAGAGGAGATTTATTACCTTTTCCATTGTCTGCATATAGAAATGACACTTCAGAGACAAATACTTTTATTCTACTCATGCACTAGCTTATTTGTGCTCATGCACTAGTCTTATTTGTAAATTTATTGTGCGTATTTTTGCAACAGACTTCAACATAATGTTAGATGTTTGAATTTTTTTTTTGGTTTTTTTCCCCTACAGTTCTATACATCGTTTCTTCTCTTTGATTCTAATCTTTTCCACATTATTTTGACAGAAAACTCCTTACTACTTTTAGAAAGTTTTTAATACTTCCAATAATTTCTATGGTATATTCAGTAGATTTTTCAATAATTATAACGTTAATCTTTTCATGTAAATAGTGATCGATAAGGCTTTTTAACTAATTCTTGTTACATGCAAATCGAAGTTAATTTATTTTCCTATTAATTTTTAAAGTACTTTATTTTTTTACACATCATATAAATGTTTTATTATTAGGTTTTTTTCATATGGTTCTTAAATATTACAGGTTCTTTTTATGAAATTTAACTCAGTCTAACAATGTTTGAAGAAATTTCATTCATTGTATATGTCTTTACTGCTTTAAAATATGAGTAGTTTTAACATTATGAAAAATAAATTGCAATAAATTCCTATGAGTAATACTATATATCCTTATACATCAGTATGAAGCATTTTCGAAGCGTAAATATTTATAAAGAAGAGGAAATAGAAGTAACATAACATGATTAAAAACACAAATTTTTAATACGTACTCGTATGTCTACATTCATCAATATGAATTTCAATAGAACTGTTTATACAATACTCTAAAATATAATTACTGATTTTATTGGTATACATATATTATATTCGTATATTATCAGAAACGTTTTGAATATTATATCAAACGTCATTCAATACTTCGTCGCTCTTTTAAATTCCATTTCATCATTTTTTCATTCTGTAGTTGTAAATATAGGGTGGATCAAAAATGTCTATAGCACATTTTAAAAATTCAAATAACATTCTACGATTAATTAACTATATTTTTTTTTATTTGAAATTATTGAAGCGTAATCCTTAGAACCTAAACAAAAAGATATTCATGACTCCACAATGTTTCAAAATAAACGAAATTTATTCAGAATATCAATGATTGTAAGCCAAATATGCAATTTTGAGTGCCGAAAAATACAGTTAAAACCCACCAGCATCATTTGCAGCAAGTAAAAGTAATGATTTGATAATTTGCAAATATATAAAAAGTTTTTCAACGGTACTGCTATCAAGATGTGGCAAAACACGCACTAATCGATGATGGAGAAAGCTATCGAGAAATACTAGAGATAATTTCTCATGAAGAACACTATCTTTATATAATACTAATAAATTTTCTAATGAAATTTAATTTCTAGTAAAATTTATTTCTAAGAAGGCGTTTTCCATTTATAATAAATCAACTGTGAATGAATAAATTATAAAAAAATTATTATATACTAAAGTGGTCTAATGCCTTTAGGCGCATAAGAAAGAATATATTTATGTTTCTTTAAATCACACAATACGCTTTGTATAATTAGTTTTTAGTTTATTAAATTATTAACTCAAGGATAGACCTAGTAGATGATAATCCGCACACCTCAAAATATTAATATCAATTATATTTTGTGACTAAATTACATTTCAGATGTAAGCTTTCGGAAAGAATTTTACTTTTTAAAAAAACAAATATCAGTAGAAGATAAATTTCAATAATACAGATAGTTTCAAATACATAGAATGTTTCTATAAAATACAATTCTAGTATTGTTGATAATTACATAATTTATAAGATTAAATGCATTTGGATATGAAAATTATAGAAGCAGTGACGGATAATAGCATTGGATATCCAACAGTAAAAGGAAACTATTTGAAATAAACAGTAAATTCGAGTTAATATTTTGTCGTAGCACAATCCGGTTAAAATAACTTTAATTTTTTATTAGGTTACTTCACTTTTTACAGAGTCAAGTCAAATGTATATACACCTAACTCTTTTTTTATTCGGTGTTTTTTACATGATTTTCAAATAACGCGGTTAACCAATATACTTTTTTACACGATTTTGTTTGCTCTAGCATGTAACCTAAGAATATGTTTTTAATCTAATTTTGACAGTGTAATCAGAAGATGGTTGACCTATGTCCATACATGTGTGAGACTTGATCTACTTCATGGCTTGTTAATTTTGTATTCTAGAGTTATGGGGAATACCCAAATTTTATAATCACATTTTTTCTTCATTTCGCTGTACTTCAACCTTAACACAGTAGTTATTTCGTTCTTCAGCCTAAGACGCTTGTTGGAAAAAAAACTTTTGCCAGCGTGCTTCAAAAGTGGAAGTTTCATAGTAAGAAAATAAGTTGTGTGTTCTGAACTCTGTTAAATGTAACTGGTGGCGAAGGTTTTAACAACATGTAAGCGGCTGACTTCGAGGAATTGATACTAGAAAGCCTTTTGGATGAGGACAATTTCATTGAATTGATGACAGTTTATGATAATAAAGAAGGTGATAATGACAAAGTTGAAGGTGAAATGCAGCTAATAATAGCTGATTTAATTCGCAAGAGCTTGGAATTATTACAATTATGGAACAACATTTTTTTTCTCATGATCCTTGCATATAGCGTGCATTAAAATTTCGAAATATTCTTAAGTTTTGTATAGCAGGATATCAAGAATTATTTCAGCAAGTTGAGAAACCAAAAAAAAAAAAAATGGCTATTAATAACAGACTTCATAATGACACACACAAAAAAGCTACTTGTGGCCGTTAATAACGAATGAAATTCATTTTGAATCGAAAGCGTCAATTGAATTAGACATTTAGGGATGATAGCATTTTTGGTCCAGTTGATAATGAACATGCACGTTTGTTGTCAAGTGGTGACGAATAGATGTTAGTTAATAGTTTTATTCCCAATTTCAATTTGAATTTTTATACGTTGTTTGTACCTATAGACTGGATTTTCTCTGTACACTAATTTTAATTTCTTTTGTGCTAAAAATGATATGCTTTTGTTTTGTAAATATATAATATGAATTTCATTATTACTTTTTTGCACAGGAATTTGAGAAAATATTTATTGTTTTTTGGTCTTTCCCAGTTTTTAAGAGTTGTGGAGCATATCCCTAAACAAATTTACCATATGTCGCATGTATTTTTATATGGTTTTCTAAGAAACGTATCTACCCTGCAAACAAGGGTTGGATATATATATATATATATGTGTGTGTGTGTGTGTGTGTGTGTGTATAATTTAAAGTAAATTAAAATCTAACCATTAAAATCGTTGACTAAATTAACCACAGAAAGCTGTATTTCAAAGCTCGACTTGTGCACTAAATAAACAAATTAAGAGTATAGACTTGAGCAATCAGTTGAATTCCGAGTTCTTGGTACTCCATTCTTTCCTAAATCAGTCAACTGTAGAATCATGAAAGTTATGATAGCTGAAATTAAAACAGAAAACGAAAACTTTAATTACAGGCCGCATAAGTAATTGCCATAGGTAAATAAAGTCAAATCAAATGACAGCTTGTAATAGAAAGAAAAAAGGATTAGAGAATTTTTGTTTTTCATAATTTACTCAAATAGTTATAACAAATAACAAAATAACTAAATAAATCGAAATCAAATGTACTATCTGAAGAAATTACACTATTACATCATATTTGACATACATTAAATTTGAAATTAAATAGCATAAAATATAAGAAAACATTTTTAAAAAAATAACTTCTAGGTGCACAATATCAATATTCATAGAGTATTTGTACTTTCACTCATTTTCCGTATTAGATAGATTTTACGCCATCTACAAAATCAGACACATTTTTCGAACTGCGAATGCACAGTGAAGGAAAATTCTGTTTCAACATATGTTTTAAAAAATTCGAGGCGAATTTCGATAAAACGATTTTGACGAGCGCACCAGCATATATAGATTCTTACTGTACCGAATTAGCAATAGCAATAATCTTCCACTTATATATATATATATATATATATATATATATACATGGTTTGTGTGTTAGGGAGATATACGTGATTGGAGAAGAATTTAGATTGAAGGCACTTTGATAGCATTATTAACTGCGTGAGGATATTTATTATTGTTATGGTGACTACACGGATTATTGCTTCATCCTGAAGATGAATAACCCATTTGTGGCTGTTTATGAGATCTATAATAAGAATATTGTTTTGTCTCTGATTAGTTGTTGATTTATTAGATAAATATCGATTTTTATATAGGGAGGGCAACTGAAGGAACTATTCTTTTGTAGTGGTATTTCTAATTTCTATGAAATCTTTCACTCCCGATTAGAAACATTCCTTCATTAATATGATGCACAATACCAGCTTCCATCATCAACAAATTTAATAACTATAGATTTGAGTCATTCTGTAAACAAAGTTCGGTCGTTGTTCAGATGAGTTAATTTCTGATTGTAATTGTATTTGTAAGCATACTAACGGATAAGCATCTTGCAGCACTTGCTTGAGTCAACTTTGTACGAAGGATTCTCCGAATACCAGAGTTTGGCGCTCCCTGTAAGGTGCCTCTAAAAATTTGAAATTTATGATTCTGACGGAATATTGTAAGAATTTAAGGTTTTTTTTGTATAATGGTCAGACACTCAATAATATTTTTAGTGCCCTCTTAAAACGTATTTAACAAAATTGCCATTTTAAATTCTGGTTTAACTCCAGGAACGGGTAAAGTTGGACGCCATTGTAATGAAGTGATGTTTCAGAAAATCACTTAAATTCAAATCTATTCCATAATGTTAAATCACTTTATTCATAGTTTGAATAGGCTATATCAAGATAAACAAATAACGTAAAGAGTATAATTAATCGCGTAAACTAAACAAATATTTATAATACGGAACTATACTTACTTGGTAATTCTAAACATACGATTCTAAATGATTGGATTCGATTATAATAGATATCTAACGAAGAGATCCAACTCAAATGCTTACCCTCAGTATATCTCCTTAGATTTGTTGGAATCAATAAATTGTTCCTATGAATTTCTCTCTAATCTCTTTATAACTTTCCATTCACTCAATATACTTTTTCTTATATAATATAGCTAATATACATCTATCACAGTTCTTTCACATGACGAGGTTCTCGATTCAAATATCGTGGTAAAGTAGCTATGGATGTTAGTTAAAGGGAGATGTGAGACTGAACCGGTTACAAATTTTTTTTATAAACTGCTGTTTGTAGAAAATGCAACACCATGAAGGAATCATCAGAATCAAATGAAATTCGCAGCAAATGTCAATTATAGGATATTATGCAAATTAATAAAGTTTCAGAGCCATCGCGCGTGCGCGGCGCGCGCAGCGCCCTCTGAATTGATACTGAAAGCGTATAAATAAAGTGCTGTAGCGGGACGTTGAAAAAAGTCTATGATTATTTGTTAGTGGCAAACGTTTAGTGAGACCTGAGTATGCCTCCACGACGGAAGAATAAGAAATTCAAGCAACTTACGGAGTTTGAACGAGGGAGGATAATCGGCCTTCGAGAAGGAGGATTTTCCTATCGCGCAATAGCAGCTCGTATGCAGCGGAACAGTTCCACAGTGATGCGAGTTTGGAAGCAGTGGACCGACGAGCACCGAACAACTCGAAAAACAGGCACTGGACGACAGAAGGTGACGTCAGAGCGCGATGATCGACACCTGCTCCGCATGGCGGTGAATGATCGCACAGCTTCCTCCAGGCAGCTGGCAGCACGTTGGTCTACTGCTACAGGTGTACAATTGTCGGCTTCGTCAATTCGTCGGCGTCTGCTGCGCCGTGGATTGCGTGCAAGGGTGCCTTTATACAGGATTCCCCTCACGGCGAATCATCGACGGCTGCGGCGGCAGTGGGCTCTTGAGCACAGAGACAGGCGAGCTGATTGGCACCAAGTTGTCTTTTCAGATGAATCACGCTTCAATTTGTGGACCCATGATGGCCGTGTTCGTGTTAGACGTTATGCCGGTCAACGCTGCCTTCCTGAGTGTATTATTGAACGACATAGTGGTCGAACACCCGGAGTTATGGTCTGGGGTGCGATTTCGTATCATGGACGATCCAATTTGATACGAATTGAGGGTAATCTCAATAGCAACAGGTACGTCCGTGAAGTGCTACAGCCCGAAGTCGTTCCTTTCCTTCAAGGCATCCCTGGAGCTATCTTTCAGCAGGATAATGCACGCCCACATGTTGCGCGGACTGTTCGAGACTTCTGTTCAGCACAACGCATGCAACTTCTTCCTTGGCCTGCTTATTCACCGGATATGTCGCCTATTGAGCACGTGTGGGATATGGTTGGTCGGCGTCTCGCTCGTGATCCGCGTCCTGCAGTTTCCAAAGACGAACTTTGGTTGCGCATACAAGCGATATGGAATTCTCTTCCTCAAGCAGATATTCAACATCTGTTTGACTCCATGCCACGTCGTATAGCAGCACTTATTGCAGCGCATGGTGGCTGCACCAAATACTGATTTCGGACGCTTAATTTGTTTCTTTTGTTTTGAAAATTTCATCATTTATTTGTATCAGTACAAGTCGTTTCTGCATTAAATTTCATTTGATTCTGATGATTCTTTCATGGTGTTGCATTTTCTACAAACAGCAGTATATATATTCTAATGAATATCAATTGCGATAAGTTTACACATGTAATTAATTTGCTTTACTCTGAGTACTTTTGAGGATAAAAGTTTCTTCTGAAAGCAAAAAAAAATTAATTCCAATTACAAAGCATGATAATATACTGTTTGTATTATATAAATGGAAAATTTGAATTATATTATTCATTGCATTGGATACGATTATCAGGTTTATTGTGTTATAATTAAACATCTTACTCCCCATCCCACACTAAACAATGTTTTCAAAGGCTATATCATATCTCAAACAAAATTGTCTTTAGTGTTAACTAATAAATTGTGTAAGATTTTCAGTTTAAAACTATAACCGAAGGAGTGTAAATATAATATTAAGGATATTTATGTTTTAAAATTAGTGAGCATTTTATATTGATATATATGACCTGTATTTTTTATTTTGTCAAATACTATCATAACGGTTTTATTGTGATACCTCAATTGATTTAGGAGTAAATTTAAATTACGTTTTTTCATCACATTACTTTTACCTCAACTCAATTCGAACTCTTGCAGCTTAGGAAAACGATTCCTTACATAAAAAATTATCATAAAAACTACCTCCATCTACTAATAATTCAAATCACTATTCCGAACACCAATTATAGAGCGATTTTTAATCCAATACTCTCTCAAAAGGATTTTAATACAACTCTTACCTGTATATCAGTCATAGCGTCAATCAATATTTCATTTCCGAAAACTCTGAAAATTACCCCGAGGACGTGTAAATCAATAGAGGCAAGGAATTACTCAGAAAATAGACTGAATCACTTGCCGATATTAAATTCTGCCTTCTTAATCAGATGGGAGGAAAAATTTTCAGTCTGTAATGGAAGTTCGATCTTCGTTCAACAACGGAGTGAAAGGTTATTACACCATGTGTTTAAGGATATCGTAAATTTTCAGTTTCTCATATCGTGGATTTTCTATTCTTTATATGTGGAATTTCAGTTAAGGTAATAATGGAAAATTAAAATATAGAGATGTAAAACTGTTTGATATTTAACTTTAATACAGTTGTGCTAAATTTGCATGTATTGCTATGCTTTTAAAATTTAGAAATTTTGAGCTCGAAAGTCTTAATCTAAATATTATTTTCCCTAAATCCTTAAATATTATTTTCAGATTTTTTTAGAGTTTAAGATCAGCAGAAGTTTAAATCTATGAGTTAATTTTCCATATAAATTGAAAAAAAATTAAATTCATTGTTCATTTATTGAGTTAGTAAGAAAAATGCACTTCAATATCGATTCAGACATAAATCCATGTATGCCAAAGGAAATAAAAGGCGATGTCTAGACAAGATACAGTTGCATTGTTTTATAGCCATGGTGGTTGTTTTAAATGGAAACAATATATTTAGTTCCTTTTACACAATCCCTATCTGTATAGACTTTAATGGAATAGACTCAAAAGCAGAAATTATGTTTTAATTTTTATTTTAAATTGAAATTATAAATAAATATACAAAGATTATAAATTTATTTATATATATATATATATATATATATATATATGTGTGTGTGTGTGTATTAAATAGGCATAATTTTTAACATCCATATAAATTCATAATAAGATTCAAATAATAGTTAATGCAGAACCAAAATTAAAATTATTTCATATTATTGATAATGAAATGTAAATGTTTAAAAATTACAATAAACTTACAGTAAATAAGCATATAATAAATAAACTTTATGAAATATAATAAATAAAACCAAATAAACATATAGCAAAATAAAATAAAAAGTATTAAAGTGAAAAGTACGTTATCTATATTTTAAAGGATACAAAATAATTATTAAGTACAAAACAATCATTAAATTCCTGAAAATATATTGCGTAGTATTCAAGAATACTTGTCAAACGTGTAAAATAAGTAAGAAGTAAAAATGAAAATCAGTAATTTAAAAAATTAAAGAAAAATTTAAAAATACAGTCCTTTCAAAGACCTACAAAACATATCATAAGAGAAAAAAAATGAAAAATTATATTTCAATTGATGATAAATAGATATTAATTTTATCTCAGACATGGGACAGATAACAATGTTTTTATACAATAATTGCAGATCCAACCATCACACTTCAAGAAATACTTTATAAGAAGATCGAATAAAACCAAAAATGTGAAGGAATTTTAATTGAAACCAATAATTCTAGCAAAGAAAAAAATGTAGTGTAAGAAAGAAAAAATTCATTTCAGCTAAAGTAAATAAAACTAGAAAATCGACTAAAAATAATCTATTCATACTTTCAGACATTATTAGATAATTTTAATTTCAAAATAGCGATTTTAATTCCTTGGCAAGCATAAGTAATGTCCTCAAGCCTTACTACCAATATGCCTCGTTAAATCGTTTTATCCAAAATGATTTTGACATCCAAACTTCACTTGTTTTACTTTCCTGAAAAGGTTTTACTTAAAAGACTACATTTACTTAAATTTATCAATCCTAATAATTTTAAAATTATATTTAATTACAATTGTATCGAAGAAAAAATTAAAATAAGTAAAATAAAAATTGCCTTTCAGGAAATATTTAAAAATTCAAAAAATAACATTCAATTTTTAAACAAAATTCAAAAATTCGGATTTCAAGAAAGGCCTAAAAACAAGTCGTCATCTGAGGCATTAATGTTTTAAATTAAAAATTTCTTTAAGAAATTAACTAATTCAAGATTTATAATTATAAAAACATATAAAAACTTTTTTTTATAATTTATAAAGCATGCATTTTTATGTGCAATACATATATATATATATATATTTAATAATTCATTTCAATTCTTCGTAATTTAATATTTTTAAAAATTTTAAACTTCTTTAATATTTTTTTTTTGTTATTCATATTTTTTTTTCTATTTTTCTGCCATTTTTTTAAAATTTTCTTAGTTTTTAATACATTCAATTTAATTATTTATTTATTTATTTAATTTAAAATTTTCTATTTAAATGATATCTCTTGAAGTTTTCTTTTTAATTTAGTTTGGGAGTAACTTAAAAGATGACTTTGCTTTATTTTGATTTTATGATGTTTTTTCGCTAATAATTATTTTTGTCGTTTTGGATTCCTTTTTTAAAATTTATGATTTAGTACGTTTTTTAAATATAACTTTTATTTAAATAGTCTTTGTTTTTCAGACTTTTGATTTTCTATTGGTTTTCTGGTGTTTAGTGCTGGAATTTTGGCAACACTCTAAATTTGTTAATTTTATAGTTTAATGTTAGCATTTCTGCAACGATTAAAATATGGTATTTCCACGTAGAAAGATGGTTTGGCGTTTTTACTGAAAGCAAATTTTTGACAAATTTTTTAAGCTTTTTCAAGGATTTCTATGGCTTGAGCTAAATAATTAGTGTGTATTAAACGTAAGTATTTTTTTTCAAAATTTTATTGATATCTTTTTGTAAATTTTTAATTTCTAAACTTTTTTTATTCCTATATGTAGTATTTCTACAAGTTTAAATGAACAATTGAAAAATTTTGATTGTTCTCTTAAGTTTATTTATTTTGTTATTACAGATTCCTTGGCTCTTTGTGTGTTTTTCCTTTTTTATTTCCTTTTTTGAATTGTAGTTTTCAGAATTTTTTTAAAAAATTTATCTTATTAGTGTTATAACCATTTTAATAATATAGCGTTGATGGGTAAAGTTAGGCCTATAATTTTGGAACAACCCAGCATTCCATTCTGAAGCTTGTTACAAAATGTAATGCATTATTCTCCTCTTATGAATTTTTTGCACAAAAAGCATTTTCTTTGAATTTTTCAATTTTTTTTTAGATATTTCAGATTGTTCAATTTTTGAATTTTGTTTATTTTTTCCAATTTATATATTTATATAATAATAATAATAAATAAATAAAATTCATTAAAACATATATTGCATCTATAGAAAATTAAGACTTTGGTTCTAATGCTAAGAAATCAGGAGAAATTATACATTGACTATGAGATTTCTTATTAGGGTTTTAAACTTTATATTTTATAAAGATTGCATAGTATCATACAAAATAAACTGTTATTTGAAAACAAAATAAAACTCTTCAGTTACAATTTATAAAGCAAAGGTTTTAAGTCTATAATTTACCACTTATTGAATTTACGCAAAATTTTTAAATATGTATGTCACATCCCTCATGAGGCATGTGACTAAGACCTTGACATGAATAAAATATAACATAAAGATTTAATAATTGGCTCAATCGTTTTATCAATTATGGTGTTGAGGGTTATGATTGCTTAAAAAGTTTCTTAAAATTTATTTTGATATGTCTGTCATGCTTCCTTGGAATTAAAGCAAGTCTTTCAGGAGGATTTCACATTAAACACCGAACTCAAAATACACTCATAGCAGACAATATTCCATATTGAGCCTTAAAATTCATATTTTCTCTAAATGCTGTATGAATCAACAAGGCTGGGATGATGCAAAGCAAACATTTAGTGAGGTGAAAATTAATATATACAAATAAGATTTCTGGAAATATTAAATCCGTCGATTTACTTGAAATTTGTACTGAAAGTGTAAAGAAAACTTACTTAAAAGGTACGACACTGTGATAGTACCATCTATTGTAAGTAATTCCAAGGTACTTCTAAAATAAAATCTCCGTAATTAATCTATTTCTTACCAAAAAGGAAAATTCTTACCATCCTAATAAAGAGCATTCTATCTGGTATTAGAAATGAAGATATTATAAACAACTATCTTTAATCAAAATCTAATTTTTTTTAATCTGCTTAAGAAATTAATTTATACAGAATTCAGTTTAAGTTAAAGAACTTCCAACATTTGAAGCACATTATCTGAGAGCTTCCTCCTACTATTCGTAAGCACATTATTGCTCAAATTTGTTTGAAAATTTATTGCATCATGTAGGCATCAATTTGTCATAAATAAATGTTTCAATTACCTTGGTTACAATAATCTTACTGCTGAGAGTACAAAATCACGGCATGTTTTAATTTCTCAAAATAATTTAAATCAAGCGACCTTATAATTAACATTAAAACTTTTTGCGTAAAAAGCTATAAAATTAGTATGATGCAAGAAAGGTCGTTAATCCAAAGCATTTTTTCCGAAAGCTGCTCAAGTTGTAGTTCAATGAGAAAATTATGTCAAAAATTATTATGATTAATAACTACACAAATAATTTAAAATCTTCCTAATTACACTTTCACACATCTAAACCTTCTACACAACAACTCATCTTAAGCATGCAGCAAGACCGTTCTTCTGTCTTATAAACACACTGTTGTAAGTATGGTTTTGTTTGCTTTCCCATAAATTATGTAAGCTTTTATTGTGTAAACTCTGATAATAGTACAGCAGCTATCACTTTTCTCTCAAAAGGATTATTCAATTATTATCGACTTTGAACGTAAAGAATAAAGTATGGTTACATTGGACCTAACTTTCAATGCCTCCCATTTAACCTCCTTTTCCTATTATTTGAGTTTTCAAAAAATATCGACAATGAAATTTTTAAAATTAATCAATTTTTTATTGATAAAAACATTAAGAGGATTACATGGGAAATTGATGATAAAAGTAAAACTAAATTATAGTCAAATCCAATTTGCAAAGCAAGTGGGGTCAGGTTAAGTAATTATATTTGTTCAATATTAAATTTTTATAGTAAATGAGAATTGTGACTTATACTTTTCGAACAAACCTGGTTCCTGCTATAGTGACGTCACCGTCCTTAGGATTAATTTAACTGAAGACATTTCCTGTTGGTGTCTCTCAGATAATTAGGCTCCGTCTGATTATATAACAATAAAATTTATTTTCGTAGTGTTTTTTCTGTGTTTTTAAATCCTGATTCCCTTACTTTAAAAAGTAAAGAAAGCTAATTGGAAACGTATCCTTACCTGATATGCTTTTCATATTCTTCCCTTTTTTTATTTTCTTGACACTTGGTCTAATAGCCTCTCTTAAATTCCATAGCAAAACATTTCAGATTCATTGTATTCTAGGCTTTTAATTCTACAAAGCCAACCAAAAACGTTAAATATCTTTTTTACCGGAAAGAATATAATTAAAGGAATTTAGTTGCAACTCTTAGCTCATGAAAAAACTCTTTTCCATACTTGAGGTTTCTAATATTTAGAAAAAATCTACACTCCCCGGGTTGAAAGAAATTGGTCATTGTAGGTATTTAGTTTCCAAATAAAAGAAGTTTCACTTATCTTTTCAAGTGACAGATAATAGCGTTCTTCAAAAAAAACATATCCCTTTTGACTGTGAAACATAAGATAACCTTCTTAAGCATTTTTATCCGGCTTCACGAACTGCTCATTTTCCTTTACCTTTCCCTCGTGAGGAAGTGGACATTATAATTGTCACTCTGAAGCCATACACTCAACTAGGTCTTAATTCTATTTCGTTTGAAAGTGTAAAGGAATTTCATTTTTGTTTATTTTTTTTCAAAAAACTACTTAATATTAGCTTGAACAATGGGGCGTTTCTCTGGGTCGGCATATAATGCTCTAGTGAATCTTATTATAAAATTAAAAAGGAAGTTAAGGCACTTCTCTTAGTTACAATCAATTACATTAGATTGTTTCCTTTTTTGGGGAAAGTGGCTGTAGAGATTATTTGAGTGTAAACTTCCTAATTTTTTCATTGGAGAAATTTCTTTTTTTAGCAACAATCAATAACGATTTACAGCTCAAATGAAGCTTTGACTTAAAGCTCCTTAAGACAGCCTGATGCATTTAAACAGGATTGTTCAATGAGAAAAGAAATTAAATACTATTTTGATATTTCTTGATGATAAAAGTGCTTTAGACCATGCATGGTAATTTTATATTTAATATAGTTTTCTCTATGTACGGTATTAATTCAAGCTTTAAATTTATTATAAGAAATCTGTTCATTCGTATTGAAACTCTTATAAATAATTAATATTACCTTTACTTGTTCATGTATATCTATCAAATTAAATAGATCTTCAAAACCAAAATTATGTACAGAAAATAACTTTTTGTATCTTATATTCTTAAAAATATCTAAAAAAAATTTAATGTTAGTAATTTAATTTAATTTATGAATAATATACCTTATACATTTATAAAAAATAATGTACTTGATTTTATAATGTAAGTAATATATATTAATTAGTGACACTTCTAAATTTAATACACACACACACTTATATATATATATATATATTTAAACTTCTTGTTGCTTCACCATTTAAATGTACAATAGTTTTAATTATAAATGGCTAATGAAATCCCCCCTTGCTCTCAGTTGTTTTCTTATAAATATATTTTTACAGAGTATTTGCAAAAAAAATTAAAATGTAATAGGATCCTGATTTTTTTCTATCTATTTTAATTAAGAACTAGGGTTTAAGCTGCTTAAGTAGTATAACGAAATTAGAACCAATTTTTTTGTTCCTTAATTAAATGAGTGCATCTGTATCGGTAATAAATTCTATCTCACAATAGCTTACACTTCGTAACATTATAGACTTTTGAATTCGTTCAACGTTCTCGAAATGCGTAAACCGTGTGCTTAAGTGAATCCTTGTAATTAGAAACGGGAATTTCTAAGAACTAATAAATAATAAAGATTTAGAGAGAAAAATGACTTGGGTATTTAAGTAAATGAAACTTAATTAATTAATGCAAAATGTTTATTTCTTTTATCTGAAATAGTTTTTTCGACTTTCACTTCAAATAATTTATGTGCTTTTCAGGAGACGAAATTAGTTTGTAGAATGTTTTATTTCTAAGAGGAACATTAGAATACGGATCTTTAAAAAACGAATTTGAATTGAATTTTGCATCAGTTAAGTGAAATTTATTTTAAAATAAACTAAGAAGAGTGAGAAATGCATTGTAATTTGAAAATAAAGATGATATAGTTAATATAGTTATTTTGATTGATTAATGCAGTTATTTTAAAGTAACGGAAAGAAAAAAAATTAAGAATATTTTAGTTCAAATGCAACGCAAATGTGTTTACTAATTAGCACAATACCCTGAAATGGTTTAACAAATAACTTAAATTGATTTGAATTATCTTTTAGAAGTAAAAAGCAATTAAATAATTAATTTTGTTCAGATATTCTTCATTTGAAATGAAGCATTTAATTTGAAGTTGAAGGTTAAAACATTAATCTATTATAATCGAGGAAAAAACTTCATTTAATTAGTTTTAAATCACTATTAATTGAAAAGAATAGAAATATAACTTTCTAAATAAAAAAAATAGCATTTTAAAATGTGAAAAAAAATCATAAAATATTCTTTATTATTCTTAAAATATTCTTTATTATAGTGAAAAAGGAAGTTTAAAACGGGACGAATGTATATAAATTTTATTGGAGTTCTATAGTTTTAAGAAATATTTTTTATTTTAAAATTTTTGTTTATTTCTTTTTATGCTAATCTACTCAGAGATCAATATAACTAGACTTTAAATTACTTGTTATATCATATTTAAATTTATCGTGCTTATAGGATAATTGTAATTAGATTCCTTTAGAAAATTTGTTATTTATTAATCCTAAAACTTGTTACATACGTAGATGATTTATTTTTCATACTATGAATAATTATATTTTCCAAATGTAGATCACTCAGAAGTTAATACAGGTATATTATTTTATAAAATGTAAACAGTGTGGCCATTAATCTCCATCTCAATCCTCTTAATTATTGAACAGCTGCTGCTATATTCATGAAAGCAAGTAAAGCTAGCTACTCTAGCTATAGTAAAGTTGTAATGAGTTACTGGCATGACCAATTATAGGGCCAATTTGTAGAAATTTATGGAGTTAGCGTTCCTATCACAAAAGCCGTATGAAATAAGGAGGAAAGTGAATTACTAAGCTATTGAGTATCTTCGATTTAGTATGAAACGACACGTTATGGATATTAATGCTAAGAACAGAAAGCTTAAGACTCGCATTTGTTTGATCGCTATTTCCTACACTGTGATGAAAATAAAATAACTATATCATCACAAGATATTTTTATTTTAGATGTTCAAACTTATATCTGTCAGCTGCAATGTACGTATGAACATATGCTCGAACTTTACACGTTCCATCATTGTGGATAACGTGTTGGGAGAAGCACACGTGATGCAAAGTCTGATGTCTTAAAATGTTAGTAAAGTGATCATTGTGTGAGATATCCCCTCAGAAAAAAGCTAATTGGTGCCAGGGCAGGTGAACGAGGAACCACCAAATCGAAATACGCGTTCCCCTTACTACCTATCAGGTGCAGCTTCACTTATGATGGTTATGCAAAGACGCGCCATATGTTGGAACCCTACATTCAGGAATGGAAGAAAGGGCAGGTTCTCAACAAAATCGAATGTTATGTCCAGCAGAAGCTCTAAACATCGTGCGCTCATTGTGTTATATTCATCAGATTTGACTTAACTTCCTAAGGTGGTCCAAACCATCTTTTGAAAATACTTCTAAGATAACCTGCCATTTGCCTTAATATGTCATTCCTCTTCCCAATCACCTTAAAATCCTATTCTATAGAATTAAGCCACTGTTGTTTTGTTCGTCCACTTTTCCAACTTTTAAAGAGCTTGGCAAAAAAAAATCCTCTATAGTGGATTTGGTCATATTTTCTAACATTATGAGAATCCCGTTTCACTCGTCTCGCTGTAATATATAGTGATATCAGGCTCGTTCAAATTTCTACATATTTCTTAATTAATATGTCTGCGACCAAGAACATTTTCTTTGACGATATCAAGTATATTTCTGGAAAACCTTTTTTTTAAAAAAAAAAATCGGCAATTTAATAATCTGTATTTTTAGCCAGAGACCAAGTTTCTGACCCATACATTCCAACCAGTCTTAAGAGAATTTTTTAAACACCAAACTTTGTTTATCTGAAGAGAAGCGGGTCCTAAGGATAAAGTGGAGTCCAAAGAACACTTTGTTGACTGTAAAATAGGATTTTGATCCTCGTAGGTGACGTCATTTTTTCCAGAAAACTGGTGATCCTAGGTATTTAAAACATGGAAAAGTCTCCATCCGCTTACATTCCCTAGTAAAATACTAATAAATTTACCAGTTATCGTAACTACCTCAACAAATTGATCAAAAACTACGTTTTATTTCAAATGTCGGTAAGACATGAAATATTTTCCAGTACCCAGTAATAGCTGTTCAATCTAATATGCGTTTCATTACGCGAAACGTATGTGTCATCAATGCACACTGTGTCTGCTAATAATGCTGATTAGATCTCTGCCTGGTTCAAGATAAATTTGCTTCAAAAAAGTGTAACGTCAAGCCTGCACACACATACACACACACATGCACACACACACATGATTCAAGTTAAATTTATATTTATATATATATATGTGTGTGTGTATGTGTGTGTGTGTGTGTTTGTGTGTGTATGTATGCATGTATAATATGATAGTTATTGAATACCTTTATATGGTAAGATATCAGTCCTTATTCAAAACTAATTTTATATTAGTGCATTCTTAATTATGATAAACATGTGGCAATATCCTATTATGATTTGTTTTGCGTGTGTGGTTTATCATTTGTTACACTTGTATCATACAGTATGTGCAGATCTGATAATTTGAATAAGCAGTAAGTGAATGTCGGGATAGAGGAGCATCTGTCAATGAAAATGATATTTGATGGATTAGGAAGATTGTGAATTCATTCAAAAATCTTTCGAATTCTTACAAATTTCTTTAACCATGGAATTTATATTTTTTTCTCCATGATCCTTAAATTGTGTAATTGCTGTCAAGAAAGTGCATCAGATTCAAAGATGAATTTAATAAAGAAAGTGTTATCTTAATTTTTTTTAAATGAAATTTAATATAACATTTTAATTTCTTGTCTCTTAAGTGTTTGTATTAAAAGCTATGAACGACATTAATTAACTGTATTATGATTTGTAATTCATGAAAGAAATTTAAAACACAGTTGCATTTTGTGATGGAGCAATAATATTTACTCATGTGTTTGATGTTTCTAATGAAAGTAAAATTAAAGTAAATGTTCGTAAGTTGAAAAATAAAGACATGAAAGTTATGAATTTTTGAAGGGAGAGGTTTAACAAGGTTCTTTAGAAAAATGTTTTAATGTTTAAGAATCCCATTTTCTATTTCTAAAATTGCATGACCGGTATTATAGAAATAAAGCGTTAGAAGAAGCATATAAAAGAAAATAATCCTTTTTATTTCATTGTACTAGATTTTATTTATAAATCTTTTAATAACATTTTCTTTGAATATTAAATGTAGTCTTAAAATTTGGCCCAAAATAAGAGATGTTACAAACGATATAAAATGGCATATAAATACATGCCTCTTTTTATTTAATTTTGTATTATTTGGCAAAAGGTGTAGCAATTAAAGATCATAAAATATAGTTAAAAGTATTGAAAGATGATAAAAGAAATAAGCTGTATTTATGAATTTAAGCACATATCATATTATATATCAAAGAAGTGTTTTAGTTAAAATCCTGAAATAAAATATTAAAGCAATTTGAAAACCATAAAATATAATGCATAAAAATTGACAGCTCATGGCAAAACAAAAAAATATAATTTCAATTTCAAATGAAAAATTAAGGCAATTTCTTAAATGGTAAGCTCCATATATACTAAGAAAGATTAAAAAATAGGAAAGAAAATGGAACAAAATTATATAGATGGATGCAAAGAAAAATAATGAAGGAAATACATAGATTGAAATAAAAAGCGAATTTAAAATGAAATTATAGAAAAAGAGAGAGTAAATTATTTTAAAAATTATATATGTATATATATATATAAAAGCATTGATAAATGTATCATAAATATTATACTGTGTCAACTCATTAGGATAAACGATATTTTTTTATAAGATGTGTCTAAAACCAATTCTATCTGCTTAGACTGAGTGTGAACCACTTAAAACCGGATTTACCTGCTTTGAGTGGGTATGACTGTTCGACCAAATTGGTTGTGTAATAATTATTTCCTGCTGTTGTAAACCTTTGAATGAGGCAGTTAGTTGTTAGTGTTTGCTCTCTCTTTCTTTTTCGTGTTTAAAAATGGGTATTACGTAAAGGAACCATGCTAAAGTAATGGCTGTTAACCCTTTCACGGTTAGGCGAATCAGCAATTTTCGTTCTCCTATGACGCGCCGCGCTACGATCAAACGGTCGCTGAAAGTGGCAGTAGTTTGTCCCCTAGTGGTTTCTGAAAATTCCACTCTTTTCTGACGGTAATATGGGTAGCTCACTAGCTTTTAAAATTTAGTTTAAAAAAATTAGTTGCGGTGCATGAAGGCAATATTTATACCAATAGTAACTTCAACATTTAAAAAATTCAGTAAATGAAAAACATTACAAACATAAGTTTCTAAAATATGAAGTTTTTAAACAATTATTTGCGATATATTAATGTAATATTTACACCAATTTTAAATTGAACTTTTAAACAATACAGTAAATGTTAAATAATTTAAATATTAGTCTGTAAAATATTCAATAAAAATACCTAAATAAATATGTTAAATTTTAAGCTTTAAGAAATAAAGCTTTTCGTTTTATAAAGTATTTTTAAATGTTATACTTATCTGAAATTATTTCTGTATGGGATACAAATTAAACATGGGACTCCACATAATGTAGCATTACATTCTTTGCAATAAACGCGCCATTTTTCAGTAACAAACTTCCGTCATAATAAACAAAAAAAATTTTAGATTTACAAATGGATCGGAAAATTTTCCTTAATATGTAAAACATTTTACGATACCCGTACCGCAAACTGTACACAATTAAATTAACTAAATTTTGCCAATAAATATCGCTTGTAACACAAATAATATAGGATACTATACGCAGACTTACTCAGCTCGTCGGCGTTCATTGGGGAAAGGTTTCGCTGCCCGAGTTGGTTTCGGCTGCAATCATTTGGGTCGAAAAGCTTCGAACGAACTGAACTCATCAGTACCCATAATGATGCGTTATTCAAAAGTCGAGATGGGCTTGTTTGTAAAGAAAAGGAAGATGTGGGTAAAAGAGGGAAAGTACTGCAAAATCTGATAAAATTCTATTTTAAAATGCAAGATTAATCCAAGGAAAATACGTTCAGAAATTTAAAGATATTTATTGGCATCTGGTTTTGATGTGAGTAGCTCAGGTATGTTTCTTGGCTTCTGAACGCTGACCGTTAGGCAAGGTGACCAACGAAAAAACAATTTTTAACTGTTAACATGAAGGAAAAAAAAACGCTTAGCACGGACAACTGCTAACGACTGGAAGAAAGTAGTTTTCAGAGATGAAACTGATTTATTTGTGCAGAGATACATTTCAGTTATTGTGAGATGAAGTGATTTTGAATGTTTGAGGGAGACCATATCCAACAAATGATAAAATACTAAAGAAGATGTTTTGGTGGTTTTTTTTCACTGCAAATGGCATTGGAAACACAGTTCCTGTGCAAAGCATGATCATTTCGTCTTAATACATTGAAATATAACGGCATAAGAGTGCTTCTTTCATGGAAACCTATAATGTAACATTTCAAAATGACTTGGCTCCTTATCACAATTTAAAATTAGTAAAGGCCTTTATGATGGAAAATCAAGTTAAACTGCTTGATCGGCCAGGAAATTCACCAGCCCTAAGTCCCATCGTAGAATATTGTGAAGTGACGTTTAGGTAAGATGGATTGTACAACAAAAATTGCATGACAAACAGTGTAATTCAAGTGAAGTTTCATGATGATGAACTCAAGAGTGTGTGATAATCTAGTTGATTCAATGCCGAAATGTCTGGAAGATGTCACTTCAGCTAAGGGAGAACATTTGTCTTACTAGAAAATGTATCGTAAATTTATAGAATAAATAAAAGAAAAGTTTTCTAAAAAAAAAAATCAAAAGAAATTTTTACTTTATCCCATTAATTTGCGCAGGTATATATGAAATTTTAAATCGCATGGAATACTGCTAATAGTAATATCAAATCATTATTTATTTATAAGCCTTAAATTTCTTGTAGACACTTTTTAAATAATTCAAATCGCATTCTTTTATTCTTAAAAATATTTACTCCCCAAATGTTACACACACACACACTCACTCACATATATATATATATATATATATATATATATATATATATGTATGTATGTATAATATTAAATTATTAATGTCAAAGAGACATAATTTAAATCATATCAAATTACAAAATGTAACTTAAAAACAAAAATTTATAAACTTTATTAAAACCAAAAGAAAACACTACAAATACTACAGGATTAAATAAAAATCCATAAAATTAAAAAATTCCTAAGACAATCAGGTTAAAAATATTATTATTTAAAGCATACATTATATTATTATGTATATATATATATATATATATATATATAAGTAATTTTATAATAATTAATATTGATTGGACATAATTTGAACATATATATAAATTGCGAAATTTTTTTAATAAACACCCAAATTAAAAATGCTGACAGTTCAAACTATTAAATTACGAATGTTATGAAATTCCTTTCGGAAAATAAATCAAAAATACAAAAAAAAATTAAAGTTATATTTAGAATATATAATTATTTATAATATACAGCATACAAAATTGTAATATAAAAAATCTATAAATTGCTGAAAGTATAATATAACATAACATTCAAAAACCATATTAAACATGTAAGTATTTAAAAATTAAAAAATTATATATATATATATATATATATATAAAATGTAGAAAATGTGGCTACAAAGAGAAAACTTTGTTCCATGTCATAAATCACTGTCCGAGCTGTTTGAAAGCATAGCAGCTCTTCCACAACTCCATAGTTAAATGAATCAAAAAAGCAGTATCCTACAAAGGTATCATTTTATCTGAGAACCAGGAATGTGGTGTACCGGCTCCCAGAAATGTGTCACAGGTCATTCACAGTGGTCCTTGTGAATGATGGCATCAAAATCATTGATGTCACCATTCCATTTGCAAATAGATATCAAACATTTGATACTGCATGTGAGAGAAAAATAAATAAACACAAAACTCTCAAAAAAGTTTTCAAATAAAAAGGCCACCCAAATATTTCCTTCAACCAAATCATTGTGGGTTCACTTGGTGCTTGGGTTATCCATAATGACCAGTTCTTGAAGATTCTTTGTTCTAAGTCATATCTCGCCCACCTCCGAAAACATTGCTTATCAGACAGCATTGAGTGGAAGCAAGATATTTACATCACACATCTAACAAACAAGTGCTAGTATGATACTGCCTTGGACAAGAAGTTTGGTGCTCCACAGGTTTCTGAAGAGTCTTCTTCCAAAGATATGTAAATATTTTTAATTTTATATATATATATATATATATTACTTAAATATTTTAGAAATATTGCATTGCAAACATTTTGTACTTAATTTGTGGTAGCTATGGCACAAAAAGGAAACTCTTAAAATCGGTGAATAACATATTTATTTATATTCACATGAGAGGGACACATGCATACACCAGGAATAGTGAGGGACAATAATTCATTCATTCACTTCATCAAATAAAGAGTGATAGACATATTTCCGTGTTTATTTCTTCAGGGACGATAAATTTAGGATTACACAGATCATATGGTAATAGCTGTATGTAGTTTTAGATATTTTACAAATAGTCTCTATGAAGGTAAGGAATATCCATATTTGTTCAGAGCTTGAAATATTGATCTTAGCATTTTCAAATAACCACGAGATTGCATAATTTGAAAGATAAAAAACAATTGTGAAGGGATATATATATATATATATATATATATATATATATATATATATATATGTGTGTGTCTGTCTGTCTGTCTGGGTATGCAACAGTACTGGTGGCATTTAACATATTGGAGTGAGCTGTGCACAACAAATTTTTTGATGAAGTTGTAAGTTTCATACATTAAAAATATATTTAAGTCTGCATGATTTTGTATTGATTATTTTGTTTACAATCAGTTAACTTTGATTGTAATGCATTTTTTTTTTTCATTTTCGATTCTATTAGGCCTTTTACATTTATAATAATATATTTATCGCAGTTGTGGTGGCTGTATCCGCGAAACTGGCTTATGTACCCCTTTTCAAATACTAAAGTATAGATCAGTATTTAAATTACATTCTTTCCATTTTTTACATCGTCGATATTGAATAAATTTAATTAATATATTTTAAATATTATGTAATTTTTTTGCTCATGTACATTCCTATTTGGTAATTCTTTATAAATATTTAATGTAAATCTAGCTTTTAAATGATTTTCAGATGGATGACTTTGAGTAATATAAATAATTAGTAAATTAATAAATGATATTTTCAAATGCATTTAATTTATATGCAAAAGTTTAAATTCTCTGTAAAAACTACTTGATTTGAATACAAATGCACCAATTTCTAAATTGTTTGTCTGTTCAGAATTCTTATATATTGAGATTGTATTTTACTTTCATCCCATTAAAATCCTAATCTTATTAATTATGCATGAATTCTTGTGTAAAATGTTTATGTATAGAGATTCTTCAGATACGTATATTTTTTTCTGCTTCAAAACAATTTTTACATATTAAAAAGAAAACATACTTATGAGAAAGGTATTTCAAAACATTCCTTCTAAAAATATTGCAACCGTCTTGCTTAAAAGACGGGTAATTTTTATAACATTTTTGTAAATATGCCTTTCCTTTAAATTAATGCATAATAATTATTAAATTTTTGAAAACGAAGAATAGAAAAATTCTTTTTTTCAAACTGTTGCTAGTCACATCTAAATACTTTGAAGAAATCTTCGAAGAAAAATATTTGCAATAAATAGACACTCTACATTCGCTGAAACATATTGAAAAATTAGTATTTTTGCTGCATGATGTTTATTACTTACTTGTATAGCCGAAATAATAAAGAACTATTTTAATGTAAATTTATTTTGCTTAAGATATTTCAAACTTTAAACAGTCAACTATTTATTTAATTTAAAAATGTGAGTATATAGTGAGTTAACTTTCTGATTTTAAAAAGAAACTCTTCAACTAACCATTCTGCAGCCAAATCCGCTACAACCTTGGTCTTACAAAGGCAAGATTAGAGCAAAAATCGATTATTTTAATTACTACCAGCATGCCTGTTTCACCGGTATTCAATTAAGTAAAACTTGGAGCTATCGGTGAGTCCTTCTAGTATAGGAATTTCAGTAGAATCAACAATTTCCATTCGAATAAATTAGAGTTGACTGGATATGCTGTTGTAATTACACTTCTTTGTCGGGATTTGGGAAGAAGAGAAAAGGATGGGAGCTGCAGATTTTAGTTGGAAAATGGAAGGAATTTTCTCCGCACAATGATAAACTGATCTTCTATTAAATCGTGAAAGTTACGTATTGCTAGCGGAGGCTTTAAGGTCTAGGTAGGCACACACCTACCTGTCATTGAAACAGCCACTGTGACTTGAGAGGTATAGGGAAGAGGCCTTGGAGCTCTATATCTGCCTTTGCAGGAGCCCAATTCATCCTGATTTCCTTTTAATCGATTACAACCCGAGGCCTCGTAGAGCTCACTTGGTCGACGAATTTCTGGAAAGTGAATATATGCCGGATGGATTACCTTGCCAGATCAACAAACCTCAATCCTATAGAGCATGCCTGGGACGTTCTGGGGAGGGAAATGTATTTAACGACTCCTCTCTGAGAACCATTCAAGACCTGAAAAACAAAGTTACTGTACGAGTGGGACAAATTACCACAGGAAATCATAAATCCCTTTATTTCATGCATAAAATCATGATCCGAAACTTGTATATCTGTAAGAGGGGACCATACTCCCTATTAAAACATTTTTTTTTGTTCCATTCTGCAACTACTGTTTCATTCTTTCTGACTCCAATGAGTATTACGCACAGTCATGCCCGAAGTCACATTTCAATAAAATCAGTCCAGTATTTCCAATGATAATCGACCAAGTCGTAAATTTCATAAATTTTGAACACAAGTGTGTATATATAGAAGAGTATATATATATATATATATATATATATATATATATATATATATATATATATATATATATTAGTTATTATGTCTTCTAGAATCTTCGAAATTGTTTCATTAATTTTCTTTGTATGTGCTAAATCCGATTATCTGATTAATTTTTTAAAAAGGAACTGATAAGTTAAGAACTATAAAAAATGATCAATTGTATTTTTCTTTTTGTATAATTTTATTATCTTGATTTTGATTACAATCTATTTATTCATTTATTTTATTTTTTTCTTGTTTATTTCTTTGTGTTTTTACTATTTTTAAAACTTTTCATAAATGTAATTTTTTTTTTTATTTATTTCCATATAATATTTTACTTATTTTAAGTTTTTTAAATTAATACATATATAAAAAACAGTGTTTGTGTTTTGAAAATTTATAAATTTGTTTCCATTTATTTGTACTACTATATGACAATTCAATACACATAGAGATTTATATTTGAAAAATCGTGGGTTTTCTAAGTTCCATTTCTTTGGGTTTCCGCAGGTTTTTTTTTACGGATTGTATGTTTGTTTGTTTTTTAAATTTAATTTTTGAATTTAAGTTTTCAGAATTTTTCTATTCATACTTTGATCTTTAACCTTTCTATCAATAATATATTTTGTTGATTGAGATAATTAGGCTAATAATTTTAGAATAACCTAGCTTAACAATCTACAAATTGTTGCTGTGTAAATATGTTTTTCTCAATTTGTGTAATTTCAAAATGTTTAAATTTTGGTATATTCTGAAGATTTCATTTCAAATTAATTTATTTATATATATATATATATATATATATATATATAATTTCTGAAGTGTAAACAAGGTCAACAATGTACAGATTTATGACCACAATTTTAAATTATTTTGAACATAACCGTAAAAATTAAAAAGAAAGAACCATATAGCTCAAGAAATAAAAAATCAAATTACAAATATGAAACGCAAGACCTATGCAATGTCAAAATTTACTTAAATACATCAAACAATTCATTAATCATACGCAAAAAACTACAAAACCTTGAATGATCATTACGCAAAAAGTAAGAATAAAATCAATTTAAACCCTAATGCAAAGTAATAGAAAACGACAGTTGAAGCTTAGAAAGACTTTCTTATATATATATACATTACATTCGTCATTTAATAGTGAAATGCGATGTACTGTCTAAACAATACGGCAATTTTCTTTTTTATCTTAGAACATACGTACCAACCTCTTTTTTTCTTATATATATATATATATATATATATATATATATATATATATATAGAATTTTCTAAACTATTCTGAAAAACTCTGACAGTCCTCCAAAAATATAAAGTAGATAATGACTGGTTCATCAATTCAAATGAAATCACGAACTCTTCCAATGCAAAAACTTTGAAAGGCAGTTATAGTCACCATTATAGATGATGTTTCAGTTTGGGCAAGTTGGTATACACGGAATTTCAATTCGAAGGGAAACCATAAATCTTCAATAATGTAGCAGGGAAATCGAAAAGGGAGGACATCGTATTTATCAAAAAATCTTAATCTCTAGGACGTTTAAATTGAAACTACTTATTCCGTTTTTTCTGTATGCCTGAGGTCGGATTTGTTCTACTTGACATGAGTCACTTCAGATATATATATATATATATATATATATATATATATATATATATATATATATATATATATATATATATATATATATATATAAAGTATATATAGTGTATATAAAAAATAAGTTGCAAAATCTGCTGGAAGTGGAAGACAGATGAAACAAATAGTTTTGAATGCAATGACAAATTATGAAAATTGAATTGCTAATTTAATATTTAGACACCTAGTAATGAAAAGGATATTGGCTCAATAAATCAAATGGTAAATGTGTCATTTTTCAATATCGTGGGTTTGAATATAAAATTATTTAAATATTTACTCTTTTCTTTCCTAACATCTGGAATATTCAATTATATAAATTCTTATTGATGTATTAGTTGTGTGTGTTTGTGTCTATTCTCTACATATGATCTTAATAAAATATATCTACGGATATCATAGTTAATTTAGAACATATAACAGTTCAGTAACATGGAATATCTAAAATGTTATTAAATAATTTTATACTTTTGTACGTGCTCTACTCAAAGCATATAGTTTCTGTAAAAAAGCAATACTTCTTACTTAAATTCTAAACTGGTTGTATGATATATATAAATACTTCATCTTTGCTATTCGCCATATATTAGCACTATGAAGTACATTCCCTTTGTGTAGAATTATTTTGTTCAAAAGTTTGTTTATATTCATCATAAAATAAACATATATATTATTTCATTATTATAGCATCGGATTACTCCCTCCACTCTCACAGTATTTCATTGAAATTGATTTCTTATAATTCATTTTATTTCGAATAAAAAACCATTAACTTTAGGTTAGAATTAAGTATTTTAATATAACAATATTTTTCAAATGATATGAAGACTAATAGATTGTATTGGATCATTTTATTTTTATGACAATTTAAGTGTAAAATAAATTATAATAATATAAACTAGCTCACATTGAGAAACCAAGTAATGATAATTTTTATCAAATTTATTCTCAAAACTCCTGTATTTTCAGAATTTTATTACTTTGGTATTATTATTATTAACCTTATTTGCAAATATTTTAAAATTAAAAAAGACATTTTAAGTGAAAACGACACATAAAAAAAATTGATAATTTCACAATTTTCATTTACATATCTGTAGTTTTCTTTAAAGACATAATTTTCATTTTCTTTCCTGGAAAATGAGCTTCTTTAGTTTTCATTGCAATGAGCGTGAGTGCAAACATTACAGATATAGTGTATCCTGGAAAATCTTATGTTGGTTTTAATTAAAGAAGAGTTATATCTAGAAACTATATATCATGTATACAAACATTCTTAATTAATGTCACTGAAAAACTTTAAAAGTTTGAGTGGACGCAAGTACAAAATGATTTTCGACATTAACTGAGATTATTCCTTCCAATATTCAACAAGATTGAATGAATTCACGTTGACTCCAGAAACTACTATTCACTTCCATTTCCACCCTTTTCTGAAGTCAGGAGATCACTCTATGCTACCGTCAACGGACAATGGATGATAGAACAATAAGAAAAATAATTGGGGCCAGTGACGCTCCATGCCGTAGACGCCTGGGCCCGTTAAAAACAGCGACAATGGAAGGCTAAAAGGGGGGGAGGTGGAGCTCTAACGGTTCCATATGCTAATCATACAAACTTGTTCCAACTTTTAATGATGTCGAAATGAAGTTTGTTGCAGATTGAGAAAAGTGGTGTTTGGTTGATTCATAAAGTATGTGTCAAGCGTGAAAAAATGACCAAATAAAAGTTTCCATGAAAATTAATTAAAAGTTTAATACTTTCATTAGTTAAAAAAATGTTTCAGACTGAAAGGTTGTATTATTTTGTTGATTCCGACACACACACAGTCAATATATAATGTGTATACACACAATATTACATATATATATATACATACATATAAAGAACTGAATGCATACCATAATCCCGTCAACAACATTTTTTTCAAAACACGGTTATTAGCGCAAAAAGCTTAAATTTAAAAAAAAAATGAAAAATAAAAAACCGGAAGATAAAATGAAGACACAGAAGTAAATAAATATAACATTTAGTAACACATACATAGACAGAAGAAAATCTCAAAATTATATATGTATATATATAATTAAAATTAGAACTAAAAAAGAAAAAAAAATACATTCAAATATAATATTTTTTACATTATTTTTTAGCTATGTATTTGATAACTCCATATGCTATAAATAAAGGCAGATTCGAAGAAAACACAAATAAAATTCCAGATTATGAAAAATCAAACTTATTATACAGTGCCTCTAGCCGTTTGTAGATAAATACTTTGGTGAAATGCTTAATTTTCTTAATATACTTAAAAGTCTTCTTACTGTAAATAAAAAATCGTACAGTTTCAATGCAAAAAAGGTTTTAGAATGCTTGAATTACATTCATTTGTCCATTTTTTACAAAAACAGAAATCTTTCATAATCTATCTGCTTAAGGAAAAAATTTTCTTTTAAGAAATCATCTTATAAACTGTACACTGTTCATTTGTTGCAAAAATTATATATTCAGTATGAGATTTTAAGAAAAACATCGTGTAATGCATAGGAAAATTTATTTTTATTGTAATACTAGAATTAAGCAGAAATATATGAACTTTATGCTTCATGAAAGTTAAACATGGAGTTTTTCTTAATTCCTTTCAGGATGCTAGTAGCAAATATATATACAGTGAAACTGTTTAAAAGTACTGTTGAGATGCAAAAGATTTTGCAATCAGGAATGACGGACTGCAATTAAGATATTTGCTCAAAGATAGTTCCTCATTAGTTTTGAAATTCCAAAAAAATCTAATTCTGTTTTTTTTTCAAACTATGGAGCATTAAAAAAGGGAATAAAAAATGATGGCTATTTTTCGACTGTCTTATTTGGGAAAAATATCTGACAGCAGGTACATTTTGTGTGTATGTTTCAATGCTGTATTATATATGAAATATTTAAAACGTTGGTTTATAATATGATTATTCAATATTCATAGGATGCTTTCTTCTCTCTTTCTTCTACACATTTTCCTACGCACTGAATAAACAATATATATTTTCATCGAGCGACTGATCCCTTCCATTTCCAAAATCCTCTTTTCCTCATTTTTTAAAATAAAAGCCTCTGAGTAGATTTTCTTGTTTAAAAGCCTTTTAGAAGAACAGAATTTTGCTTTTAGAGCCTGTTTTGCGTTTAACCACACATTATTCGCATTTCGTCTGTCAAAATACACACAATAGACATTTTTTTGTATTTCTTTTTCCTCTCTTGGGATTTCTTCTTTTAGAAATAAAAGCAGATCCATCCTAATATTTTCCTTTAAGAATGAAAAAAATTTAGGTCTTTAATCGTCATTTTTTGCATCTTCCTCCTGAAATAGACTACGGAAAAATATTTGATTCAATTTTTATGAACCTTTTTTTTTAGTTCACATTTATAAGACACGTAATATAAATTTCATAAACTTAACAAAAAAGTCACACAAAAAATTCTTTTACTTAATACTGTTTTGAAGTAGGTAGTGAGAGAAAATTATGAGACAGTTGATTCAATTATATTATTGCAAAATATTTTCGAAACAAATATGTGTCATTTATCTATCTTTTTCATGACTCATTTTATCTTCTTACTGTATTTCTTCTTATAAGTTTGTTAAACATGTTTTTCTTATTTAGTTTTTTGAATGTAATAAGAAGTGTGAATGAATACATTTCTGGCCTCTAGAATTAGATATTTAAAACATAAATGAAATTCAGACATTGTATAGATCATGGTACTGGTTTCAGAAGAAGTCACATTTTGAAAAAAGAAATATTTCCAACGTCTTTCACATTCAGCTTTGTCTGATGGAAATTGTAAACCTTTTCCACATTACTTCCCATTCGCTCAAGATTGACACTCGCGAATTTTTCCGAAAACAATTTTTTTTTCGATCACGGACGGGCTTAAATAACAGCCATATTCTCTTTCTCCTCCCATATATAGTACAACTTACCTTTCTCAAATGAGCTGGATCATATAATCATGATACATTTTCAGAGGAGGTAATAAATTAACTATAGAAGGAGATGCTTTTGAGTTTTCCTTTTCTATGATTACCCGAAAATCATTCACTAACAAGTCATCTACCAAATTTTCGGCTAATAACTACTAATATGGATAACATCTGTAAGGCATAATTTCTTGCAAGGAAATCTGAATTTTAAGGATTTCTATAATGAAATGGGGTTCATAGAATCGGTGTACAATATCTTTTATTATTTGAATAAATCTCTTAAGTTTTTACTATATATATATATATATATATATATATATATATTTGTGAATGTTATATCTCCTAATTAAATCGATGAGGAAACCCATTTTGAAAAAAAATGTATAGTAATAAATAATTCAATAATTTTCGGAACCAACTTAAAATAATAAAGAGCTTAACTGGTCTTTTTCATCTTCTTCTTAGAAGATTGTTCTACAATAGGATTTAAAAGAATATCAAATAAAAACCAAGTTTCGCAAGCTACTATTCTATAATATGTGATTGTTAGCTTTGACATTTGATGTATGTCCTGAGGCTGTTTCAAAACATTTTAGAGCAGTAGGATTCGAATAACTGATCATCATTCAGGAACTTAACGACGTTCCTCTTCAAACTAACTTTAACATCCCCATAAAAAATTTAAAAGTAGATTTTTTTTTGTTTATGTAGCTATACAGTTACATATGTTCTTTTACATCCACATGTTGGGGCCGTAACCGCCTTGTCTGATTAGAGGCTTCTATAGATTAATGATCGTCAAAATAGTTTTTATGGAAATACCAAAAATAAGCTAAGATAAATCATCAAAAGTTTAATATACATTTAATGTGTTTATGCAAATTCAGAACCTGTATAGACGAGATTATGTATATAAACAGGTGCCCAAAATTATTAAGACATTTATTTAAATAAATAAATAATTGCCTACCTTTGGAAGAATTATGTTATGGAGTGTAGTGGTAGGTATACAGGTATGAACTTTGTAATATGTTACTTGTTTTTGCAAATTAAAATCGTATTTGGTTTTATTTATTTTCCATTTTTGATAAAGTGCTTATAGAATTGTATAATTAATTACTTTCCGTTGATAGTTGCTATGTTTAAAAGAGTTTTCATTCATGTAGATGCGCCTTTTGCTAATTTTATATATTGATTTTGAAAGATTATTCTTTGTTTAATTAATGTTTCTTTATATGCCATTTATGTTTAATAAGCATTTTTTAGATTTTTAATTGATTTTACAATTTTTTCAGTTATTATGTATATTTTGCTTGATCGCAGTTTATTCAATTTGTTTCATATATGTTCTGTTTACTTTCATTTTTCTATTGTACATTTTCTCAAAATTTCCTTGATTTTTTGGTTTGCTACCATATTTTTTATGTTAAAGTAATTTATTGAAGTGTGATGTGATTTGATCGCAATACCGTAAAACAAATATTATTTCATTTCTAAGTATGGAACAGACACGATTCCAATTATTCTCATTCTAAATTTTGCTTTTCTTCACTGTTTTCTTATAAGATTTCAGTTATCATAGATACATTACATTACATATATATATATATATATATATATATATATATATATATATATATATATATATATATATTGTTACGAAAATTTGTGGGAGGGAAAACCCATGTCCAACGCCTTTTAAAGGTTGACGAAATGGATAGAAGAACAAACAGCGCTTTAAGAATATCAGAGCAGCAGCAGCGTTCACCTCAACAGCTTACTAGTTATCAATACGAACGATCTTCCCATTAATACTCTGCACTTCAAAGGTAGGTTTCGAGAATTATCGGTAGATACACGCTGTTGGCAAATTCACCCAGAACACCAACTTCCAATCGCCGACAGCTTTTGCTCGACCTCCGCAACAAATACTTAAAAAAGAAATGACTCGCAGCTATATACAGACTACCTATCTCTCTCTCAGACTTTGGCGTATTTGTACCTCTTCTGGTGAGCCATGACTAGCTGAAAATTCACAAGAAATCTGTAACTTTCTTTAAATAGATATTTCGCCTAGGTTCCACCATTACTGAATATTTTATTTATGTTGCCAAAGTCACCAAACTCTCGATATGTACAAAATGGTCGCTAGGATTGAGGAGTCATTTCTTAAACTTCCCCTTCCACCGATGACATATCTGAAATTTTTATCTTTTCCTTTATACAGCCGCATTACTTCTTCAAGGCGCTATTACTATCAATGTCTAATAATATACAAATTACGTGAGTGTGTGTTGAACTCCACATTATCACCCTTATTCCTTTATTTCTTTTGACACCTACCTCATCCACCGTGCACAAATTGACTACAACTGTCAAAATTTTATTTAGAAAATCATGCTGTAACGATTAGTCCTCTGGTAATTTGTTTTATTAACAGAATTTGGATTTTACCTGTTTGTTGGGAGTAATACAGGTCTAAGCATTAACCTTTCTCTTTTTCTCATTACCTCTTCGTGGATAATACACGCCGTTCCACTTCTGATGCGGCTTCGACGTGATTACTTGAATGGAAAATATGTTCTGAGCCGAAATAAACAATTTTTTATGGACATTTGATCTGAAATTCGGTGATATAGATTACATCCAAACATCTATTACAACCTAATCTAGAAGGAGTTGTTGAATCATTTCATATATATCCGTGTAATTCATTATATTAAAACTATATAAATTTAAGCATATAACTTAATTCAATTGAATAATTTTGTATGGATAAAAAATATTTCGCAAAAGTAAATAGTACAATGAAATGATTGTTAAATCAAGTGGTTTAATACTTTACAATAAAAATGAGTGAAACATTTTATAAAATTATTCGATAAGATGTTTTCTTTGTACTCATATATCTTCACAAAATTATATATATATATATATATATATAGTATCGAATTAGGCGCAAATTTAAAAAATCTTAAAGATGCCTTTCTGTTAGATTCGGCAAATTTTTTTAAAATAGATGCTTGTTCCCACAAACTTTTTACTTCCAAATTTCATGGCTTCTTCTGTTCATCTGGTTGTATTTCCAGAAAACTGAGTCAGTAGGTTGTGATTTAGGGACGACTTTAATCAAGACCAACAAATCCAAAAGTGAACTGATTCAATGGCACTAAATTGCAGAGCGCTTACAGAACTCAAAAGTGAGCATGAAAATTGACGAATTAAAAAAATGTTTTAGATATGATATTAACTATTCAATTCGAGACTTAAAATGTATATTTTATGCTTCATTTGAAGAGCTATGAATTTAGTGTTTTTTTACAAAAGTATTAGAGATTAATGAAAATGAAGTCAATTGAAAAAAATTTTCAGAAATATAATCAGTATTCATAACACACATCAACAGGTATTTGGTCATTTTATGTTATAACTGATGGAAAACAAAATAAAAAAAAATAAAACACTTAACGTAACTTAGAGAGATACAATATTGTCTTATTCTTACATATTAAGCATTTTACCGAATTTTTTTTTTTATTTTCATGTGAAGAACTCATAAAGAATTTTGCTTTTCGTAAAAGAAGAATGATCTTTATTTTATTAGAAGAAAATCTTTAAATCAGCATTAAATAAATTTCAAAGTAATTGGAACAAAATATTAATGTTATTAATTTCTTATATTTATCTTATTGTGACGAATTTATTTTTATGACAATTTGTTTGCTTTTTATTTTCATTCTATTTGTGTCCATGAATTTGAAAAAATACACTTTGCTTATGAAATAATAATAACATACTAGTATTTCCTAGAAATACTAAATTTCTCTTCAAAACTTTGGCTTCAATATTATTTTAATAGAACATTATTTTTCTTTTGTTTTTACAAACACATCCTTTAAATAAAATTTTGTAATCCCAGAATGGAAAAAACAACCTTTTAATGAGCCCCCCACATTTTGTTGAAAATAGGAAGGTTATGCAGTCTGAAAATCTGTGAAGGATGCGATCAAGAAAACTTTATTTAATCTTTCATTTTTAGTAGTGTAATGACTCTAAAAATTTAAGATTTTACAAAATCATTTTTGAGTGTTTATGCATCACAACAATTGAAGTAATTATATTATATATGTCTCCTCTATTGATTAATTTTAAATTAAATTCTTATAATTTGAGAAGTGGATCAAGTATTTTCTTTTCAAATAGAAACTAAAAAATTATTTATTATATTTAAATCATTATAAGAATTTTAAAAGTGAAAATAAACATCTCTCCTTGATTTCAAAAGGCCGTATTTAAATAAATAAATATTTATAGCCGTATCTATTAGAAAAAAAGAGCAATGTTTATAAGTTGCTTTTTCACACAGAATGAATTTTTGTTCTTTTGCACATTTTGAGAGGCTATTATTTTTTAAAAAAATCATTTAAAAAAAGCAGAGAATTATTGAATGTTTTTTTCATAACATTTGTTTTTTTCCTTTTATAAAATCATTTGAAAGAAATATATTTCCCATTCAGACATTATAAAAAATTTAAGCAACATATTTTGAAGCTCAGTATTTTAGTACAGAAAAACTCAGTTAAAGATGTTTTATTCCTGATATTCTGATAAATAAAAAAATGCAAGGCCAAATGTTTTGAGACATATTTCCATTTTAAAGACCAAACGTTATAAAAAAAAAAAGCAAACTGTGCCATGAAAAAAAAATCAAATTCTATATCTAGAAAAACAGACAATGAAAATTATTCTAAGATTTTATAAAAAAAAATCAACTTTGGAAAAATAATGATTTGCGTGAAGAAATTATTCTAAAAAAAGGGAAGATAAAGAATGAAAGTCTGAATACAGTATGAAAATGAGGAGAAAAGATTGTTTGAAAGAAAAGACCTGAACTGAAAAGCACCTTGAATGACTTTTTAAATTTGTTTCTGTCTTTTTCTACGATTTGAACTTATTGTGTCTAATTATCGTTCAGGCGCTGTCGACAAACGGCACTTCTAGACTTATTTATCTTTACTCTTTCTCATTCAGAATTTATTCCATACCAAAAGTTACGGAAATGAAAAAAGAAAATTATTTTATCTCACATGGCGAGATAGTCATCGTTTAAGTTTTCTTTTCTTTCCTCCAAATAAAATTAGAAATGTTTAACTGAAAAAAAAATTGTGCAAAATTCTAAAATTAGATGAATTAATCGAAATAGACATTTTAGAATTAGTTACATTGATTTCATTAAAAATATTTTCCTTTATAATTTTAATAATGATACTTTTTTATAAACTTTTAATGAATTGCAAATCATTAATTGTAAATATATATCTTATAGATCTATTTCCTTAACTAGTTTTTCAATATAAGACTAATATAAACCATTTTATAAATGTTTAAAGATATCTTAATGTAATATAATAGTTTCAAATTTATTATAATTTTAAAGCTTAGTTATCTGAAATTGAAATAAAATACAATATTCCATAAAAAAAAAAAAAAAAAAAAAAAAAAAAAAAAAAAAAAAAAAAAAAAAAAAAAAAAAAAAAAAAAAAAAAAAAAAAAAAAAAAAAAAAAAAAAAAAAAAAAAAAAAAAAAAAAACAAAAACATTTCTTCCAAACTTCCTCGAAAAGTGTAGAATGAAAACGTATAATAAATATTTCAAGTGAAGGTAAGATCTCTTCTATATGGATGTATATATATATATATATATATATATATATATATATATATATATATATATATATATATATATATATACATATATATATATATATATATATATATATATATATATATATTATTATTGAGAGAAGTATATATATATATATATATATATATATATATATATATATATATATATATATATATATATATATATATATATATATATATATATATATATATATATATACATATATATATATATATATATTAATACATAGATCTGTTTTAGTGTTGCATTTAGAGTAGAAAGCTTCTCAATAACCGCAACGGCACTCTTAACTACACCACCAAAAAAATTATGAGTAAACTATAAGAAAGTGCATTAATAAAATTAACAATATTAAATAAAACTAAGAGTAATCAATTAAAATACACAATCAGGAAACACAGCACATATGAATTGGTTCGGAAATTAAGTGACGATTGGTGGGGATACAGAAAGCTAGTAGTCTTGAAAGCATACTATAAATGTCTTGAATCTAAATCTCATTGATATGCCCTACTCGAAAAAATATTAAAATACTGGATCCGTAGCGCGATATCCTAAGGAATTCAAGAAAACACAATAACAACACCTTACAACAGTTCAAAAGTAGTTATAAGACACATACATGCGTGTGTGTGTGTGTGTGTGTGTGTGTGTGTGTGTGTGTGTGTGTGTGTGTGTGTGTGTGTGTGTGTGTGTGTGCGTTAGAAAGGATTGTCTGTCCGAATAACTGGTGATGCAGAGCTATTGAGAGAATATAGGCAAATGTCAAACTAGACTCAAGTGGCAAGATGACTAAAGAACCCTGCATTTATAGACTTTGGAATGCAATTTTAACTACTGATTTGTCATCGGTGAGATTTTCCAAAGACGGCTAAGGCTACGACAACGCCATGATGGCACATTTGTGATATGGATACGATTAAAAGTCACTGGAAATTGTTATGTACCGTGCATAGAAAACTCTATGAGCATTATCTTTACCCGAGGCGACAAGGATAATTGTATTCCACTCACCTCAAATCTCTAAGAGAGAACGTTTGCGATGGCACGACGACATATCCCTGATGCCTGATCATATAAGAGTTGGCATTTATACTTCACCCATGAGTCCAGGTATATTTGTAAGCTATATAGGAGGGTTTTGATACTCAGATCAGCGAATGTAGTATCATTCATCAACATCCGAAACAATTTATGAAGAAGCCAATTCGTAGCAATGAGGTGATATCAGCAGACGCGCATTCTTCCATGTATTTCCACTTGATTGGTTGAATTTCCCTATTATAGAGGTGACATGGATGATTTTAACCTCTCTAATGATTTAGTGTAATAATGCTGTTCCTAAAAGAGAACATTATCTATTAACATAACATATGATGTCTTTACTAATCAACCGACTTGAAAGAATATCCAGTTTAATAAATTAACACATGAAATCTTAACTCAACAACTGATGGCAGTAAAATTGAAACGTTTCGGAACCACAGGAAAAATTTGTTGCATACCTTCTCCTCAGTAGCTTGAGTCCGGATACCACTCGTTTGCAAGGCATGACTTTTTCACAGCTACCTGATGATCACATGATTGACAGTGCTCACATATCACTATATTGCTGTTTTGATAAAAGTGCAATATTCCATGAAGGCACTTTTCTATAAATCACGACATTGATCATTTGTAAATTTGTTCATGACATAATTTTTTAAGCAAAAACATAACATATTATCGAGGTATTTTATTTTCTGTTATATTATACCATGATATCTATACGTATGTGTTTCTGTTCATTACATTCTACATTTTCGAACTCCGTATTCTTTTATTCTTTATTTGAATTTATATATATATATATATATATATATATATATATATATATATTATATATATATATATACATATATATATATATATACATATATATATATATATACACATTCCATTATTTTAAATAGTAATTTTCTGCATATCCAAACCCTCACTGACATAACGTTTAAATAGAAAAAACCTACCACCATTGTTTTTTTCTCTTTTATTCCTATGTCAAATTAAAATACCATCACGCTAATCCAAGGGATCACGATTTAATAGAAGATCAGTTTATCATTGTGCGGAGAAAATTCCTTCCATTTTCCAA
>BMAW01038990.1:152823-164886 GCA_019974015.1 Nephila pilipes
TATATATATATATATATATACATTCCATATAGAAAGTCTTACCTTCACTTAGAAATATTTATTATACGTTTCATTCTACACTTTTCGAGAAATTTGGAAGAAATGTTTTTACATTTCTTTTTTTTTAATTTCAAACATTAGCTTATTTTATTTCGAATTTCAGATAACTAAGCTTTAAAAATTACTAATAAATTTGAAACTATTATATTACATTAAGATATGTCTTTAAAACATTTATAAAATGGTTTATATTTAATTAATGTCCACTTGTTGAAAACTGGTTAAGGAAATTCAATCTGTAAGATATATTTGCAATTACGCGAAACAATGATTTGCAATTCATTAAAAAGTTTTATAAAAAGTATAAGTTATTAAAAATTATAAAGGAAAATATTTTTTTAATGAAATCAATGTAACGACAATTCTAAAATGTCTATTTCACGTTAATTTTAAATACAATTTTAGGTACACTTTTAACGAAAAACGTTTTTTTTTTTTCCGGTTAAACATTTCTAATTTTATTTGAGGAAAGAAAGAAAACTTAAACATTAGGCTATCTCGCCATGTGAGATAAAAATAATTTTCTTTTCCTCATTTCCGTAACTTTTGGTATGGGAAATAAATTCTGAATGAGAAAAGAGTAAAAGATAAATAAGTCACAAAGTGCCGTTTGTCGACGGCGCCTGAACGGTAATTAGACACAATAAGTTCAAATCGTAGAAAAAGACGAAACAAATTTAAAAGTCATTCAAGGTGAAACTTTTCGGGTTAGATTCTTTTTTCTTTCCAAGCAATCTTTTCTCCTCATTTCCTAAAAAAAATTCTTTTGTATTCAGACTTTCATTCTTTATCTTCCCTTTTTTAGGAATAATTTCTTCACGCAAATCATTATTTTTCCAAAGTTGATTTTTTTTATAAAAATTCGAAGAATATTTTCATTGTCTGTTTTCTAGGTATAGAATTTTTTTTCATGGCACAGTTTAACTTTTTTACTTAACGTTTGGTCTTTAAAATGGAAATATGTCTCAAAACATTGTGTGCATTTTTTATTTATCAGAATATCAGGAATAAACATCTTTAACGAGTTTTTTCTGCACTTTCTAAAATACTGAGCTTCAAATATGTTTCTTAAAATTTTTATAATATTGAATGGGAAGCCATATTTCTTTCAAAATGATTTACTTTTATAAAAAAGGAAAAAAACAAATGTTATGAAAAAGCATTTCAATAATTCTCTGCTTTTTTAAATGATTTTTAAAATAATAGCCTCTCAAAATGTGCAAAAAGAACAAAAATTCATTCTGTGTGAAAAAAGCAACTTATAAACATTGCTCTTTTTTCTAATGAATACGGCTATAAATATTTATTTATTTAAATACGGCATTTTGAAATCAAGAAAGATGTTTATTTGTCATTTTAAAAATTCTTATAATATGAAATTTAAATATAATAAATAATTTTAGTTTCTATTTGAAAAGAAAATACTTGATCAAAATTTCTCAAATTATAAAATTTAATTTAAAATTAATCAATTAACAGAACATATATAATAATTCCTTCAATTATTTTGTGATGCACAAAGCACTCAAAAAATGATTTTGTAAAAATCTTAAATTTTAGAGTCATTTACACTACTAAAAAATGAAAGATTAAATAAAGTTTTCTTGATCGCATCCTTCAGATTTTCAGACTGCGTAACCTTCCTATTTTTCAACAAAATGTGGGTCTCATTAAAAAAGGTTGTTGTTTTTTTTTTCCGAAATTCTGGGATTTGAATTTTGTTAAAGGATTTGTTTGTAAAAACAAAAAAGAAAAAATAATGTTCTATTGAAATAATATTGAAATAAAGTTTTGAAGAGAAATTTGCTTAGTATTTCCTAGGAAATGCTAGTATGTTGTTATTATTTCATAAGCAAAATGTATTTTTCAAATTTCATGGACACAAATAAGAATGAAAATAAAAAGCAAGCAAATTGTCTTAAAAATAATTCGTCCACAATAAGATAATATAGCAATTAATAACGTTAATGTTTGTTCCAATTACTGAGAATTGTGTTTAATGTTTGATTTAAAGATTTTCTTCTATAATAAAATAAAGGTCATTCTTCTTTACGAAAAGCAAAATTCTTTATGGAGTTCTTCACATGAAAATAAAAAAAAAATCGGTAAAATGCTTAATATGTAAAGAATAAGACAATATTGTATCTCTCTAAGTTACGTTAAGTGTTTATTTTTTTATTTTTGTTTCAGAAATAGTTATAACATAAAATGACCAAATACCTATTTGATGTGTTATGAATACTGATTATATTTCTGAAAATTTTTCAATTGACTTCATTTTCATTAATCTCTAATACTTTTGTAAAAACATTAAATTCATAGCTCTTCAAATGAAGCATAAAATATACGTTTAAGTCTCGAATTGAATAGTTAATATCATATCTAAAACATTTTTTAATTCGTCAATTTTCGCCTATGCTCTTTTGAGTTCTGTAAGCGCTCTGTAATTTAGTGCCATTGAATCAGTTCACTTTTGGATTTGTTGGTCTTGATTAAAGTCGTCAATGGAGATCACAACCTACAAGAAGCTCAGTTTCTGGAAACACAAACAGATGAACAGAAGAAGCCATGAAATTTGGAAATTAAAAGTTTGTGGGAACAAGCATCTGAAGTTTTAAAAAATTTGCCGAATCTAACAGAAAAGGCATCTTTAAAGATTTTTTAAATTTGCGCCTAATTCGAAATATATATATATATATATATATATATAGTTTTGTGAAGATGTATGAGTCACAAAAGAAACATCTTATCAGATAATTTTATAAAATGTTTCACTCATTTTTATTGTAAAGTATTAAACCTACTTGATTTAACAATCATTTCATTGTACTATTGTTACTTTTGCGAAGTATTTTTATCCATACAAAATTATTCAATTGAATTAAAGTTATATGCTTAAATTTAATTATATAGTTTTTAGTATAATTAATTACTTTTACGGATATATATGAAATGATTCAACAACTCCTTCTAAATTAGGTTGTAATAGATGTTTGGATGTAATCTATATCGCAGATTTCAGATCAAATGTCCATAAAGAATTGTTTTATTTCGGCTCAGAACATATTTTCCATTCAAGTAATCACGTCGAAGCCGCATCAGAAGTGGAATGCAGAGCGGCGTGTATTATCCACCAAGAGGTAATGAGAAAAAGAGAAAGGTTAATGCTTAGCCCTAGCTATTACTCCCAAGAAAACGAGTAAAATCCAAATTCTGTTAATATATAAAACAAATTACCAGGGGGACTAATCGTTACAGCATGATTTTTCTAAATAAGAATTTTGACAGTTGTAGTCAATTTGTGCACGATTGGATGAGGTTAGGTGTCAAAAGGAATAAAGGGTGATAATGTGGGTTCAACACACACTCACGTAATTTGTATATTATTAAGACATTGATAATGTGCTTCCTTGTGAAGGAAATGTGCGGCTGTCTTATAAAGGAAAATAAAAATTTCAGATATGTCATCAGTCAGGAAGGGAAGTTTAAGAAATGACTCCTCAATCCTAGCGACCATTTTGGCCACATAGCGAGAGCTTGGTGACTTTGGCAACAAATAAAATATTCCAAATGTGTTGGAACCTAGGCGAAATATCTATTTAAAAGAAAGTTACAGATTTCTTGTGAATTTTAAGCCTGAAGTCATGGCTCACCAGAAGAGGTACAAATACGCCAAAAGTCTGAGAGATAAGGAATCAGTCTGTATATAGCTGCGAGTCATTCTTTTAAGTATATGTTGCGGAGGTCGAGCAAAAGCTGTCGGCGAATGGAAGTTGGTGTTCTGGGTGAATTTGCCGAAAAGCAGCGTGTATCTACCGATAATTCTCGAAGCCTACCTTTGAAGTGCAGAGTATTAATGAGAAGATCGTTCGTATTGATAACTAGTAAGCTGTTGAGATGAACGTTGCTGCTATAACTCTGACTCTTCTTAAAAGCGCTGTTTTGTTCTTCTATCTATTTCGTTAACCTTTAAAAGGCGTTGGACATGGTTTTCCCTCCCACAAATTTTTGTAACAATATATATATATATATATATATATATATAACAATATATATATATAATATATATATATATATATATATATGTATGTATGTATGTATGTATCTATGAAGTAACTGAAATCTTATAAGAAAACCCAGTGAAGAAAAGCAAATATTTAGAATAGAAATAATGGAATCGTGTCTGTTCCATACTTAGAAATGAAATAATATTTGTTTACGGTATTTTTTATGATCAAATCATCACACTTCAATAAATTACTTTAACATAAAATATGGTAACAAACCAAAAATCAGGAAATTTTGAAAATGTACAATAGAAAAAATGAAAGTTAACATAGAACATATATGAAACAAATTGAATTAAACTGCGATCAGCAAAAATATACAAAAAATAACTGAAAAAATTGTAAAATCAATTAAAAATCTAAAAAAAATGTGTATTAAACATAAATGACATATAAAACATTAATTAAACAAATAATAATCTTTCAAAAATCAATATATAAAAATTAGCAAAGGCACATCTACATAATTAATGTAGAAACTCTTTAAACATAACAACTATCAGCGGAAAGTAATTAATTATACAATTCTATAAGCACTTTATCAAAATGGAAATAAATAAAACCAAATACGATTTTAATTTATTGCAAAAACAAGTAACATATTACAAAGTTCATACCTGTATACCTACCACTACACTCCATAACATAATTCACTTCCAAAGTGAGCAATGATTTATTTATTTAAAATAAATATGTAATAATTTTTGGGCACCTGTTTATATACATAATCTCGTCTATACAGGTTCTGAATTTGCATAAACACATTAAATGTATAGTTAAATTTTTGATGATTTATCTTGAGTAGCTTATTTTTGGTATTTCCATAAAAACTATTTTGACGATCATTAATCTAGCAAAGCCTCTAATCAGACAAGGCGGTTGCCCCCAACGTATCGGATGTAAAAGAACATATGTAACTGTATAACTACATAAACAAAAAAAATCTACTTTTTAAATTTTATGGGGATGTTAAAGTTAGTTTGAAGAGGAACGTCGTTAAGTTCCTGAATGATGATCAGTTATTCGAATCCAACTGCTCTAAATGTTTTTGGAAACAGCCTCAGGACATACATCAAATGTCAAATAAACTAAACAATCACATATTATAGAATAGTAGCTTGCAAAAAACTTAGTTTTATTTGATATTCTTTTAAATCCTATTAGTTTTAGAACAATCTTCTAAAAAACGAGAAGATAAGAAAAAGACCAGTTAAGCTCTTTATTATTTTAAGTTAAGTTCCGAAAATTATTGAATTATTTATTACTATACATTTTTTTTTTTCAAAAATGGGTTTCCTCATCGATTTAATTAGGAGATATAACATTCACAAATATATATATATATATATATATATATATATATATAGTAAAAAAACTTAAGAATGTTATTCAAATAATATAAAAAAGATATTGTACCGATTCTATGAACCCATTTCGTTATGAAAATCCTTAAAATTCAAGATTTCCTTGAGTATGCCTTACGAATGTTATCCATATTAGTAGTTATTAGCCGAAAATTTGGTAGATGACTTTTTAGTGAATGATTTTCGGGAAATCATAGAAAGGAAAACTCAAAAAGCATCACCTTCTATAGTTTAATTTATTACCTCCTCTGAAAATGCATCCATGATTATATGATCGAAAAAGCTCTGTTTGAGGGAAAGGTAAATGAAGTTGTACTATATATGGGAGGGAAAAGAATATGGCTATTGTTAAGCCCGTCCCGTGATCGAAAAAAAAATTGTTTTCGGAAAAATTCGCAGTGTCAAACTTGAGCGAATGGGAAGTAATGTGGGAAAGGTTTACAATTTCCATCAGACAAAGCTGAATGAAAGACGTTGGAAATATTTCTTTCTGAAATGTGACTTCTTCAAAACCAGTATAGCTGGGTACCGCTGATCTATACAATGTCTGAATTTGATTATGTTTAAATATCTAATTCTAGAGGCCAGAAATGCTTTATTCATTCACACTTCTTATTACATTCAAAAAATAAATAAGAAAAACATGTTTAACAAACTGATAAGAAAGGAAATACAGTAATAAGATAAAATGAGTCATGAAAAACGAATAGATAAATGACACATATTTGTTCGAAAATATTTTGCAATAATATAGTGAATCAACTGTCTCATAATTTTCTCTCACTACCTACTTCAAAACGATAGAGACAAAAGAATTTTTGTGTGACTTCTTGTTAAGTTTATGAAATTTATATTACGTGTTTTATTAATGTGAACTAAAAAAAGGTTCATAAAATTGAATCAAAATATTTTCCGTAGTCTATTTCAGGAGGAAGATGCACAAAAAAAATGACGATTAAAGACCTAGAATTTTTTTTCATTCTTAAGGAAAATATTAGGATGGATCTCTTTTATTTCTAAAGAAAGAAATCCCAAGAGAGGAGAAAAAGAAATACAAAAAATGTCTATTGTGTGTATTTTGACAGACTTGAAATGCGAATATTAATGGTTAAACGCAAAACAGGCTCTAAAAGCAAAATTCTGTTCTTCTAAAGGCTTTTAAACAAGAAAATCTACTCGAAACTTTTATTTTAAAAAATGAGGAAAAAGAGGATTTTGGAAATGGAAGGGATCAGTCGCTCGATGAAAATATATATTGTTTATTCGAATGCGTAGGAAAATGTGTAGAAGAAAGAGAAGAAGCATTTTGTATCCCTGAAATTATTGAATAATCATATTATAAGCCAACGTTTTAAATATCTCATATATAATACAGGATTGAAACATACACACAAAATGTACCTGCTGTCAGATATTTTAAAATAAGACGATCGAAAAATAGCCATCATTTTTATTCCCTTTTAATGCTCATAGTTTGAAAAAAAAACAGGAATTAGATTTTTTTCATTTGGAATTTCGAAACTAATAAGGAACTATCTTTTGAGCAAATATCTTAATTGCAGTCCGTCATTCCTAGATGCCAAAATCTTTTGCATCTCAGCAGTACTTTTAAAGCAGTTTAAATTTTTCTTATATATATTGCATTACTAGCATCCTGAAAGGAAATTAAGAGAAAAACTCCCGTATTTTAACTTTCATGAAGCATAAAAGTTCATATATTTCTGCTTAATTCTAGTATTACAACAAAAATAAATTTTCATTAGATTACACGATCTTTTTCTTAAAAATCTCATACTGAATATGTAATTTTTGCAACAATGAACAGTGTACAGATATATAAGATGATTTCGTAAGAAAATTTTTCCCTTAAGCAGATAGATTATGAAAAATTTATGTTTTTTGTAAAAAATGGTTAAATGAATGTAATTCAAGAATACATTCCTAAAAACCTTTTGCATTGAAACTATACATTTTTATTTACAGTAAAGACTTTTAAGTATATTAAGAAAATTAAGCATTTCACAAAATATATTTATCTACAAACAGCTAGAGGCACTGTATAATAAGTTTGATTTTCATAATTTGCAAATTTTATTTATTAATTTTTTCTTTGGAAATCCTTGCTTTATTTATAGCAGCAAATTGAAGTTATTAAACATATAACTAAAATAATAAAACTTAAAAAAATTATATTTGAATGTATTTTTTCTTTGTTAGTTCTAATTTTAATTATATATATACATATATAATTTTTGAATTTTTTCTTCTGTCTTTGTATATGTTACTAAATAATTACTGATTTACTTCTGTGTCTTCCTTTTTAATTTATCTTCCAGTTTTTATTTTTTCATTTTTTTTTAAATTTAAACTTTTTGCGCTATAACCGTGTTTTGAAAAAATATTTGTTGACGGGGATTTTTAGTATGCATTCAATTCTTTATATATATATATATATGTGTGTGTGTGTGTGTGTGTGTGTGTATACATGTATATATATATTATTTATGTGTATGTATAAATTCAACAAAATATAACAGCCTTTCAGTCTAAAACTCTTTAACTAATGAAAGTATTAAACTTTTTTAATTAATTTTCACGAAACTTTTATTTAACATGGGTCATTTTCACCTTGACACATACTTTGAGATCAGCAAACACCACTTTTCTCCAATCTGCAACAAACTTCATTTTCGACATCATTAAAAGTTGGAACAAGTTTGTATGATTAATATGGAACCGTTAGGAAGCTCCACCTCCCCTTTTAGCCTTCATTTGTCCTTTCATTTTCGTTGCTGTGACCCAGGCGTCCACGACATACTTTGAAGGGCGTCACTGGCTAATTATTTTCTTATTGTTCTATCATCCATTGTCCGTTGACGGTAGCATAGAGTGACAGTCTCCTACTGACTTCAGAAAAGATTGGAAAATTCGATGAATAGTAGGTTTCTGGAGTCAACGTGAATTCATTCAATCTTGTTGAATATTGAAGGAATATTCTCAGTTAATGTCGAAAATCATTTTGTGCTTGAGTCACTCAAACTTTTAAAGTTTTCAGTGTCATTAATTAAGTGTTTGTATACATGATATATAAGTTTCTGATATAACTCTTCTTTAATTAAAAAATTTAACTATAAGGTTTTCAGGATACACTATATCTGTAATGTTTGCACTCACGCTCATTGCAATGAAAACTAAAACATGTTTGGAAAGAAAATGAAAATTATGTCTTTAAATAAAGAAAACTGAATATGTAAATGAAAATTGTGAGAATTATCAAATTGTTTTGTAATCGATTCACTTAAAATATCTTTTAATTTTAAAATAATTGCATATAAATGTTAATAATAATAATACCGTAATAAAATGCTGAAAATACAGGAGCTTGAAATAAATTTGATAAAAATTATCATTACTTGGTTTCTCAAATGTGAGCTAGTTTATTTTACAATATAATTTATTTTACACTTAAATTGTTATAAAATAAGAATTATCAATAAAATTATATTATTACTCTTCATAATTATTTGAATAAATGTATTGTTACCACATTAAAATATTCAACTTTAACCTAAAGTTAATTGTTTTTATTCCAAATAAAATGAATTATAAAAAACAAGTTCAATGAAATATAGCGAAATTGGAGATGTAATCAAATGCTATAATAATAAAAATAATATATATGTTTATTTATGATGAATATAAACAAACTTTTAGTTAAATAATTCTACGCAAAGGAATGTACTTCATAACTGAAATCTAATATATAGCGAATAGCAAAGTGAAATTATTTATATATCATACAACCAGTTTAGAATTTAAGTAAGAAATGATGCTTTTTACAGAAACTATTTAGTCTTTGAGTAGAGCACGTACAAAAGTATAAAATTATTTAATAACATTTTAGATATTCCATGTTACTGAATAATTATTTGTTCCAAATTAACTATGATATCCGTAGGTATATTTTATTAAGATTATAGAGAGAGACAGACACACAAACACACAACTAATACATCAATAAAACTTATATAATTAGATATTCCAAAGATGTTAGGAAAGAAAAATAAATATTTAAATTTCATTTATATTCAAACCCGATATTGAGAAATGACACATTTACCATTTGATTTATCGAGCCAATATCCTTTTTATTACTAGAGTGTCTAAATATTAGAATAGCAATTCAAAATCAATTTTCATAATTTGTCATTGCATTCAGAAAAAACTATTTGTTTCATCTGTCTTCCACGCTACAGCAGATTTTGCAACATTTTTTCTATATATATATATATATATATATATATATATATATATATATATCTGAAGTGACTCATGTCAAGTATAAGAACAAATCGACCTCAGGCATACAGAAAAACGAGTCGTGGATTTCAATTTAAACGTCCTAGAGATTAAGATTTTGATAAATACGATGTCCTCCTTTTTCTTCCTGAGTTCCCTGCTACGTGTGAAGATTTATGGTTCCCTTCCGGAGTGAAATTCCGTGTATACCAACTTGCCCAAACTGAAACATCATCTATAATGGTGACTATAACTGCCTTTCAAAAGTTTTGCATTGGAAGAAGTTCGTCGATTTCATTTGAATTGATAGACAGTCGTATCTACTTTATATTTTTGGAGGACTGTCTAGAGTTTTCAGAAGAATAGCTTAGAAAAATTATATATATATATATATATATATATATATATAAGAAAAAAGAATGAGGTTGTTACATGTATTTCTAGATAAAAAAAGAAAATTGCCGTATTGTTTCGATAGTACATCGCATTTCACTATTAAATGACGAATGTAATTATATATAAGAAATTCTTTCTAAACTGTTGTTTTTCTATTACTTTGCATTGGTTTAAATTGATTTTATTCTTACTTTGCACGTAATGATCATTCAAGGTTTGTAGTTTTTGCGTATAAAGTTAATGAATTGTTTGATGTATTTAAGTAAATTTTTGACAAATTTGCGTAGGTCTTGCGTTTCATAATATTTGTAATTTGATTTTTGTTTCTTGAGCTATATGGTTCTTTTCTTTTAATTTTTACGGTTATGTTCAAAATAATTTTAAAAAAAATTGTGGTCATAATCTGTACATTATTTGACCTTGTTTACATAGAAATTATATATATATATATATATATATATATATATATATATAAACAAATTAATTTGAAATGGAAATCTTCCGAATACCAAAAAATTTAAACATTTTGAAGGTACACAAATTGAGAAAAACATATTTAATTTTGTAACAATTTGTAGATTGTTAAGCTGGGTTATTCTAAAATTATTAGCCTAATTATCTCAATCAACAAAATATATTATTGATAGAAGGTTACAAGATCAAAACTATGAATAGAAAAAATTCTGAAAACTTAAATTCAAAAATTAAATTTAAAAAACAAACAAACATACAATCCGTAAAAAAAACCTGGAAACCCAAAGGCTGGAACCCAGAAAACCCACGATTTTTCAAATATAAATCTCTATGTGTATTAATTGTCATATAGTAGTACAAATAAATGGAAGCAAATTTATAAATTTTCAAAACACAAACACTGTTTTTTTATATATGTAGTAATTTAAAAACTTAAAATAAGTAAAATATTATATGGAAATAAATAAAAAAAAAATTACATTTATGAAAAGTTTTAAAAATAGTAAAAAACACAAAGAAATAAACAAGAAAAATAAAAATAAATAATGAATAAATAAGATTTGTAATCAAAATCAAAGATAATAAAATTATACAAAAAGAAAATACACAATTGATCATTTTTATAGTTCTTAACTTATCAGTTCCTTTTTAAAAATTAATCAGATAATCGGATTTAGCACATACAAAAAAGAAATTAATGAAACAATTTCGAATTCTAGAAGACATAATAACTAATATATATATATATATATATATATATATATATATATATATATATATATATATATATATATATATATACACACTTGTGTTCAAAATTATGAGAATTTCGACTTGGTCGATTATCATTGGAAATATCTGACTGATTTTATTGAAATGTGACTTCGGCATGACTGTGCATGTACTACTTGAGTCAGAAAGAATGAAACAGTAGTTGCAGAATGGAACAAAAAAAATGTTTTAATAGGCAATGGTCCCTCTTACAGATATACAAGTTTCTGATCATGATTTTATGCAGAAATAAAAGGATTTATGATTTCCTGTGTAATTTGTCCCACTCGTACAGTAACTTTGTTTTTCAGGTCTGAATGGTTCTCAGAGAAGTCAGCTAATACATTTCCCTCCCAGAACGTCCCAGGCATGCTCTATAGGATTGAGCTTTGTTGATCAACAGGTAATCCATCCATATTCACTTCAGAAATTCGTCGACCAGAGTGAGCTCTACGAGGCCTCGGGTTGTAATCGATTAAAAGGACACAGGAGGATGGAAGCCTGCAAAGAGAATTAGTAAGAGCTCCAAGGCTCTTCCCTATACCTCTCAAGTCACAGTGGCTCGTTTTCAATGACAGTAGTGTGTGTTCTAAGACCTACCTAGACAAGCCTCCGCTAGCAATACGTAACTT
>BMAW01038995.1:0-13903 GCA_019974015.1 Nephila pilipes
ATTTAGGGAAATAATTATATATATATATATATATAATAACTATGTCGCTAAATGGCGAATTATTTTTAGTTCTTTTTAAATGATTTTCTTTTAACGATATTTTTAATTAAAATTTTTTATGAATGTTTTTATTATTTTGAAATATCAATTTTTAAAAATTATTTATAATTATTCTTCTAAATATAAAAGTTATTAAAATTAAAAGGATAAGTATATTTAATTAAATAATTTATATTTTATATAATGAATTAATCAATAAAATGTGTTTATTTGCAAAAGCATTTCTGGTAAAAAGATTCCATGACATATCGGAAGAATGGTTTAAGTATATCATTCGTTTTCACTTATTTGGTCGAAGTTTTTTTAATTTTTTTTAGTTAAAATTAGTTCATTATGTGTATAAATAAATTTAGTTTTTTTAGTGGAAAGATTTATTTATTTAATTTAAATAATTTTGCTTCCTTTGCTTAATTTCATCTGATTTTCTTTGTTTGAATTTTTGCTTTCCTTTGGAATTTATGTTTATTTTGATTTACCACTGGCTACTTTATATATTTAAATTCTCTGAAGTGTGATGTGTTGGATTCGCATTGCCAGTATAAACACGCTTCCCATTCTCAAGTATGAGACAACTTAGAGTTACTGTATCTCCAGTTTTGAATTTAATTTCCTAATTCTTTTCTCTTAAGGTATGCTTTGTTTTCTTGGGGAGTCAAGTGATAATTATATAAGTTACTAGTAAGTCTTAAAATATCATTTTATACACATTGGATATTAAAATATGTGAAAAAAATATTTTTTTCTTAATACTTATCGATAATTACACTTTAAACTTTTCACACACCAGTTTTTTTTTTTTTTTTCTTTCAAAAGTGAGAACCACTTGTTATAAGTAATTTAAATTGATTTATCTTACTTTTATCAAATATTAATAATAATTAGGAGCAACAAATACTTTGAAACACTGTAATTTGAATGATTAGTTATATTCACTAATATTTATAAACATTGTGTTTATTTTTTGCAGGATCTTACTGGGAGTTTCATAAATGGTCTGTTGAAAATTATACAGATTTTTGGGGAGAATTATGGCATTATTTTGGAATTATTTCATCTAGAACTTACGATAAGGTAAGACATGATTCACATTTGTAATAAAGTTGTTAAATTTTGAGGATTTGCAAATGATTTAAATTCAGTTGATTTAGTTTTCCTGAGGTAAAGTTTTTAAAAGGCAAGTACTATTATTTGTGTAATAAAAACTGTCGTGTATTGTTACTAGTTTTTTATTTTGGATAAGTTAAAATATCTGAAACTTGAATAATAAGAGTATTAAAAATGGCGTTATTATATATATATTTAAAAATGGAATATAATATTTTATCTCAATTGTCAGACTTTTAGTAAAAATACTTTTTATGTTTGATGTTGCAGTGTCTATGTGTACCTGAAAATCTGTACATAAGGGTTGAATGAAATACTCATCTATACACAATAGATTTTATCATATGTCAAGTATTTATTAGATCTGAAAATTCCAAAATAGAAGATAAAAGCATTAAGACTGAACTGAAAATAAAATTAAAAGCAGAATCAAATAGGAATGATTTGGCAGCAGCTCTGAAATATTCATGAATAGTATTAAGAAAGTGATAAAGATACCAGCGCGAAAAAGTGTTTAAAGGATTTATGGAAATTAATTCATATTACTCATCTTATGTCTAAAATAAGATTTCCAGTAAAGCGTTGGTCTGATGGTTTCATAGTAATTTGTGGTAGAGAGAGCCATATTAATCCTTCAAGAACTCTAAATCTTTGCAATATTTCGATCCCCTTTCAATAGTCTATAGTCAGTTTATGTAAGAAATTAATTATGAAAAAATTTAAAACTGTAAGCATAATCAACTTCATAGATAATGCAACCTATTCATGTAATAATGCAATATTCTGTTGGTGCATTTTTCAATAAATACATTTAAGATTTTAAATTACAACTTAGAAAGTTTCAACCCTTCTGCTCATCAATCCCCAGAATCTTATATCGTAGCTATTCAAAGAATTTCTGTTTGATTTAAGGTTACTTCGCATGTTCGTCATATATTTTTAAGCATTCCAATAGATTGTATAGAATGAATTAAAAAAAATTACTTTCAAATAATCCTTCGATAATAATGTTCTTACGTTCCTAAAAATGCCGTATTACTCGAATATGTGTTACACGAAACAGAAAACTGGTAAAAAAAAAGAGATTAGGTTTCATAAATGTAAAAGAAAGCAATCGTAATTTTATAAATAGAAGAAATATATTTAATAAAGCAATTTTTCTCAAAATGTTAAATATTTAAATGTATTAAAAACATTGTTTTCGTCATCTCTACGAAGCATGGACATTTTTTATTACCTTCCTCCTTTGAGCTTTCCTACTTTGTATTGAGATTTAAGTAATACTTAAACTGTGTCTTAGAATAACACGTTGCTGGAGGGTTTCTCAAATTCTCTAATCGTGTTATATTAGTACTGTATTATATGGGGGTTATCTGTAATTGAAAAAGCTTTGATATTTTATTAGCATTTATAAATCTTGAATGAATAAAACCGATAATGTAAGTACGAGATTGTAAGAGCAACGCAGAGAGTGTTCCAATATTTTTAGTATGAATAAAATAAAAGAACCTTAAGAAATGCAAATATTTTTGGTGAAAGATTCTTTCAAATGCTTTTTATTTGAAATTCAAATTATAATTTCATACTTTTAAATTTATTCTTTTTTCAAAATGATTAATATAAACAAGTTGGGGATCGAAGGATACGCCTTTACGCTTTCCCAGAAGAAATATTCTAATTCCATAATTAAAAAAGTTCTCAAACTTATAATATGATAATTTTCAATTGTGAAATGAGCAACATTACTAATCAGAAAGAAAAAAGTCGTCTGTCCTTACTTCTACATGGAATAATGACTCCAAATGAATACCTGAAAAAAGTGCGTACAGTTTCGAATGTTTTCCAAAGTGACAGTATGAAAGAATCCATCAATGCAGAAAACTTTTGGAAGCACTTATTGGAGCACTAAACAAAATACTAAACCAAGATTTACAGATTAAAAATGTTCTTTTGACGAAGCCTACGGCTGAACGCAAGGCATATTGAATATTCCTATATAAAAACCATTTAGCAAGAAATAAATGGAAAAAACTGTAATCCTTGATGACTTACTTAAATAATCACAAAAAAGAAAATATTTATTTATTATTGAAAATGTGGAGAAAAAGATGTCCAAATACAGTGGCGTATCCAGGGGGGAGCAGAAAGATATATGCAACCCCCAAGAGTTTTTTTATCGAAATTGAAATATTTCAGGATAACTCTTTTATTATATTATTATAGGTGTTTGAAATTTTAAAATAAGAATTTTTTTTCTCGTTATGCTTAAATGTTTTTCATCACGAAGAGAAAGAAAGATTTCATACAAGCCGATTCAGATGAAAAGGACAGAAAATATTTTGCTGTCTCTGAACGGGTGCCTCCATATCAGTGTTTGTAGACGATGAGAGGTGTAGGAGGGGATGCATCCCTATAGAAACTGCACCTCCCCAAAACGCAAATTTTATTTTTATAGTATCTTAATTATGTTTCTAAAATATTCTTCATTTTTGTAATCTTTTTTACTTGATAAAATTTTATCAATACTTGAACAGTATTAAATTGGAGAAATAAGACTGATATAGTGTATTTACTTTTTACCAAGTAGTAATTCTAAACTACAAAATTACTTCCTTAAGGGTAATGTTGATAAGCTAGCCCCAAAATTATTTTCTGTTTGGACAATGGTCCAAACATGATTCTAAAAATACAAAAAGTTTCAAATAAAGGATTTACGATTAATGCTGGTTTCTCTTTCAATGGGAAATTTAAAAAATATAAGTGAAGGAAACAATATTAAAACCAATTCAACATACTATTTAGAAAATATTTGGACGTTCAATATTTACAGAAGAAATTTCATTATTTTATTTCAACGACTTTAAAAGAGTGAAACTTCATACAGACAAAGTCACAAACCTACCTTCACACTCTCCCCCCCAAAAAAAGAAAAGAAAAGAAAACTGTCACTGGTATTCCTTATATGCATTTCCGTAGTCCTTTTTCCCGATAAGCCCCGTTATGTTTCATCAGCAAACAGTTGCGTTTATAGTTTGTTGATAAGGGCTCTTTTTAAACACAAGCCCATCACAATTGACGGAATCTGGAAAGTAGTGAAAGTGCAATGGTTAAACAATACCCTTGGACATTTTATGAAAAGACCTACCTTGAAGCTAAATACCATACAAACTTATAGTCCGGAACAAGGTAAGCAGATCGAACATTTCAAGAATTAGTCTTTACAACTTAAATATTAAAAAATAACCCCAAAATTGTTCTCATATATGTGAACACCTGTTGTATTGTTAGTTTCCTCTGACCATATATTTCAAATAATGTTTTTACCTTTAGAAAATTATTAATTTAGATTACGAAAGAGTAAACTGTGAAACTTAAGAACATTGAATTACTTAAATCTTGAGAAAACCAAGACAATTACGTTAATTTAAAAAGAATATCGAATTTTAAAATAAAAAAAACTTGTTTTGCAGTGTATTTTTTCATTCAATATGAAACCTTCTTAGAAAATACAATTACAGTATTTCAACTTGAAACTGTTACAGTAATAAAGTTGAACGATGATTGTTTTGAATAAGAATTTAAGATCTGTTTGTTAGCTTAATTTTCATTATTAACTTCTTCGTAAATTTATTAGCTTTCTCAATCAGCAAGAAATATATAAATTAATTTTATCGTTCGTAAAATCTTTCTTAAGTTTGTTTGTTTTACTTCCCCCTCCCGATTTTGATATTTATTTATTATTATTTTGAGTTAATGTCGGGAAAGTGATTCATTTTGTGAAATTAATAACATGTATCGGACTTCATTCAAATCAGACTTCTGGATATCTCGATGTGATATTACTTAAAATAATATTTAGCAAATAATATTTATTTTCTGTTTTTGAATCAGGGTTTTTATTTATTATAACCGGAATGTATTTATACGTGTGATTCCAAAATAGAAATTTAAATAGATCTAAAACATACTTCTGACAGTATTCCATGAGATCTTATTTTTTATTAAATACATTTTACTAACCATTCCTATAAAATAATGATGAATTTGATTTTTATTCTTTGCTTGCAGGTTTTTTTGAAGACTGGAAATGGATTTTTAGACCACGAATGGTTTAGTGGAGCAACTTTCAACTTTGCAGAAAATATTCTAAGGATAAGAGACAACAGAACTGCACTCATATGCGCAGGTATTTAAATCTTCCATTTCTCTTTTATAAAACAAGTTCAATTAATGAAATCAAAACTTTTGCCTGATCAAGTGTAATGTTTTGCTGATCCTTTAAGAAAGAAAAAACGTGCAAGTATAAATATTTTCTTCACGCATTAAATGAAACGGGTCATCTCACAAAAAATTATGAAATATTAATTAGAATATTGTTGGAAAATACACACATACATTTCACATAAAACATATAAAACACAAAATTGTTGGTGAAATTAAACTTCATCCTTAATTTTATTTTTGCATTCCAGATAATTAATTTTCACATGCTTAAAGTGATTTTCAGTGCTAATGAGAGTCTTTTAAAAACAAATTGATTAATAATCTAGACATGTGTGAATATTGTTTATTTAAAAAATTGTAAAAGCTGAGTTTAAGTTTATGGAAATTTGTATTTTAAAAATAAGGAAGACATTTTTTACATTTAAGACAATTTAAAAATAGACTTTTCTCTGTTTATTTCATTTAAATATTTTTATTGAAATTTTAACTTAAAATCTTACTTTATACATACATACATATATATACTTAAACTATATCAGTCTCTAAAGGAATTTTTTTTAAAATACAAATGTATTAGTTTTTGAGTCAATAAAAGGTTTAGAACAAATATAAAGTAAGTAACTGATGTTTCACTTGTACCAAAACTATAGCATTAATTCATACATAATATTTATTCAGCTCTTTGTTAAACCATTTTACATGTATACACGGATTGTCTGTGTATTTTTGAAGTTAAGAAGCATTATATTTACTTATTAAAATTGCTTTCATTATGAACTAGCCCCCGTTTGATTTTTTGCGGAAGAAAATTCTTTTTATGTTATAAAACTTTGTCAGTGACAGATACTTACCTGGGGCAAAAAAAATATTTCATTTCTTATATAATTACCCCTTTGAGTCGTTATTTTTTTCAGATGAATTCGGAAATGATGAAATGGTGACATTTGCGGAAATGTTTAACGAAGTAAAACTCTATGCAGCCGCATTTCGAAAGCATGGACTAAGAGTAGGAGATAGAGTAGCGTGTAAGTATTATTATTTACCTAAATGCATACAGAAATGCTGTTAATATAAACTTAAATTTAGTATTTTTATGTAGTTTCTTCAAACATTTTGAAGTAACCTTTCCTTTGAAGGTTACATGTCTAACAGGAAAGAAGCAGTTTTTGCCATGCTGGCTACGGCTAGTATCGGAGCTGTCTGGAGCGGTCCTTTGCCATATTATGGTGCAAGAGTAAGTTAAATGATTTCCCTTAGAAAAAAATTTCAGATATTTATAGCTTTATAATTTACTTTATTATTTCTTAATAATGATCTGTTTCAAATATATTTATCCCATAGTTTTTCTTTATAAAATCCATACAACGGAGAGAGAGAGAGAGACTTAAATAAAAAAAGGATTATTTGTATTATGTCTTTGCTTTGTTAGTAAGAATTTTGAAATTGAATGGTGTTGTAGCCAAACAGTCAACGTCACGAGTTTGTGGAAGGTGTTGTTTCAGTCGAATATCATGGGTTAGAGAAATTAAACTTCTTAAGATCTATCATTCAGCTGAGTTGATGCATACTAAGCCCGTAGAGGTTCAAAGTCCTCACATTGGCGGAATGGGGAAGTAAGAAAGATTGGATACTATCTCAGGTATAATCTTTCTCTTAACTTAATAGTGGTTCAAAATTACAATCACACACAGATTCGGAAAACGTGGTGTGAGTCTATGACATCAAAATTATTGCAAATATGACAGTTACTCGTTTTATACATATTATTTGGGGCGCTTTAATATATTGTTTCTTGGGAGATAATATTTTCCCAATGAATAACATGTCAAATCAAAAAATGGTTAAAATTAGAAGTTAATTTTCATTCCATTTATGGCAATAATTAATTTTCGAACCATGAGAATTCTCCATTGCGAAATGCTAGCAGGAGCAGACATATCTAGGTAAATTAAAAAAAAGTACATATATTTTTTTTTATATCTCATATAAATTGCCAAACAATGATTTAAAATATAATGGATTTCCTTTATCTAAGCTAATAAAATTTGATGTTACCTAATATTATACGATTAAATTGAAAAAGAATTGCTCTTATTATTTCTTGCTTTTGTATATTCCAGCCTTTAATTTTTTTATTAATAATAGAACTTTGTTCTATTTTGTATTTTCACGCACTTTTCGTGATCTTATTTGTGATGTTACTAATATTGTAGGCAGCTTCAAATATTGTGAACATGATGGAACCAAAATTTCTAATAGCAGTGGATCATTTTCAAGACAACGGAAATCAGTTTCACCCAATTGACAATTTGTCTGCTATCGCGGATAGTAAGTATTTTTCCGAATGATTTAGTAATAAGAACTGTTCACTATCTCCCCAATAATAAGAAACAAAGAAATATGACATAGAAAAGATTCATAACATTGTAATGTTTCATATTAAAAATAAACATATAGGTTAATCTTTGTTAACCTATATGTTTATTTTTAATATGAAACATTACAATGCTATGAATCTTTTCTATGTCATGAATAAATCTTTAATGAATGAATGAATGAATCTTTTTTTAATGTTATGAATCTTTTCTATTTAGTTAATTATAAGGCTATTTAAATTTAAGAATTTAGTTGATTAACGACATTTAAGACGCTATGAAGTAGAAAAAATGAAACTGCGAATTATGTATAAAGAAATTGTATTATTTAGGAAGTGTAATATATAAAACTACAATTAATTAAATAATAAAGTTTAAATGCTGAAAACGGAAACTAGACATGTAAAAGGCTTTTACTCTGCTGCAACTAACTAGATATATAAATATAAAGACTTATAGAAAAATTAGTATAGTTAAAAAACAATTTTATCTTTAGTTAATACCTGATCACTGTAGCCTAGTGTTCATAGTCACGAACTTGCGGCTGCATTGTTTTTGTCGGATCGTGAATTCGAGCCCTGATGCCACAAAAGACTACGTATAGCAAGGTTATTGCACGTTAATTCTGTCGAGGTCTAAATCCTTCCGTGGAATAGTGTGGAAGTTAGAAAAGAAAGGCGCCAGCTCAGATATCATCCTCATCACTTGACCGATGTTCATAATTACGATGTACATCACTAATAAATATCATGCTGCTTCTAAGCACGACTTTAATGAACAATAAATCAATAATTTTGGGTTACCCCATTGATGTGCACGCATTTATGTTTCATAATTTGACGTTATTTGAATGTATACCATTATAGGAAAATTGAATATAAATAAGAATAAATTTTATATTTATAACTTTTATATTACGTTACATTTATATTAAACTTTTTTTCCCCCTTTAACTTCTTTGCCTATTAGAGTATATCTCTACATCACATAATAATTTTTCTGTTAGAAAATAGTTTTTTTTCAAACTAATGTTTTGTGATTAATACTTCAATTTTTGTTTAAATATTTAAGTGAAAACTATTATTACTCAAGAATGATTGATGCGTTGAAAGAAGAGAGGGAGATTGTTCATAAATATCTAATTTTTTTTCAGGTACTCCATGTTTACAAAAAGTGATTATTATTCCAACAAGAGAAGATACATTCACTCGTGATTTGTCAGACATTCGGAACAGGTAACTAATACAATACGAAAAACGATAATAAAAATCTTTATTTTCTGTTATTTAATTGAATTTATAGAGCAGATTATCTGAAACTCTTACAATTTCTATTATCAATTGTTTAAACAAGAAAATATAATAAGTTAAGAAAGTTCCATCAAGAAAAGATAACTGAAAGTACTATTTTAAGCTTCTGATATTTAATTGACTTCAGATTCGTTATTACTATATGATAAGCTTTTTCTTGGTCTACATAGTTTGAACTTAAATTGAATAATTCGACATCCCGTTAAAAAATCGATTTCATGCACGACACACTAAAAAACCCAATTATTTCATTTAACTAGATAAATTTACAAAATTCCCAATTTCAGAGGTAAAATGAAGGTAACCGTATTCTATTAAAATAAACAGAATTCGTAAGCAATTTAGATATAAAATAGTACTAGATATAAATTATCCTATGCTTAAGGAATGCATATTTAGTAAAATTTTGATACTCATAAAAGCTGTGTCAATGGTTAGGGGCATTCTTCATTTGGAAGTAGCTCAATTCAGACAACAATGTGAATTTTCGAACATATGAAAACCGGGGGAAAACCCTAGCTGACTTTAACTCTTTGCAGATTAACATAAACAACTTTGTGGGAAGAGAAGAAATGGAACCATTAGAATAGAAAACAAATCATAAAAAAAATGAAGCAATTAGAAATGAGCGAGAGCCTCAAAATTCTGCCACCTTGAAACATAATTCTTGATCAGAAAACGAAATTACATTTCTCATAAGCCAACACGATAAGAGCTATGGCTCCTTCATATCACGTGGTATCTGACTTTTCAACGATTTCATTTTCGGTATGCATGAAACAACATATCGGTTTAGTTAGATTGTCGCATTGCATTTTTAAAGATATTATTTCCCGATTCTCACAAAATCCATAAAATATATATCAAGATTATTATGAATTTAAATTACTTTAATCATATGCATTATAGTTTTGTAATAGTTCATTTCCTTAATTAAGTTTTCCCGTTTCTCTCTAAGATAAAATGAACTCGTTTATGGAAGAATTGGAGCCAGAACTTTTATCGTTGCAAATAATCGATACAGAACATCATGTCTCAAAATGAGCGGGTTTAAAAATAATAGACACAAAAATTTTTTGTATTAATTTTTTAATATTGAACATGTATGAAATGCTCGTCCAATAAGTATATAGCATAAGAGAGGGAATTTACTCGTTTTATTAGTAATACATATGAAGTATTTCTGGCTAGTAGAAAATTTCCAAAAGAAATATGTGATAATAGCGTCTATTAAAGCTTTACTACAACCCCTTGTAGGTTCGCTGACTAGAGATCTTTAAAAAGTTTACTTTTTTCTCTTCGTTGAGCCTCGATGAGTTAGCTTAGAGAATCACATTTTGTGTCAAAGAAATAGTTTCTTTTCACTAAATTATAGTTATTGTATTCCAAAAATGTCCACGATTGGTTGATGCTAAGTTGGTATTATAGAGCAAAGAACTCATTATTAACTAAAGTTATGTGAAACGCATTTTTCTTTCTTGTGCATGAGCTGAATTGTTTTAGGTATCATAATTCAAAAATTATTTTATAATAAATTTTATCCTTATTTTCTACGTTTCATTATATTCTTTTCTAATTCATATTTTTTTAATTGGTTTGTCAATTTTATAAATGATTTTTATTGCTTCTATAACAGCCTTTCAAAGCGAAATTTTCGAAGACTATCAAATTCTGCTGCACACATTTCTGGTATCTGGCGTGTTCTTGGTATTTTTTCAAATCTTTCCAGCTGATTCAAAGAACTTTTTTAAATTCCTACTATTAGCTCTCACACACACTCTCTCTATATATATGTCTTGTTCAAATTTTCAGTCGTTAATAAAATACTTTTTAATCATCCACTCAAGCTCAAATATATTTTTTTAAACTTGTAGTGGATGACACTTGATGTTAATACAGTTTTTTCAAATATTAATTCATTAAATTAAATCTAATTGAGGAAAATGCAATTTAGCCCAACCACTTGGTGCGATTTCAAAAATTGTCAAACTTGGCGAATTTTTTTTGGCTGAATTTTAAGCCTGCGGTAGCCACATTAGGCAAAATACCGTTAAATAACTTAATAAAAAGTAACTAAAATAAAAATTTTCTTTGTTGACCTAAGTAGGCATTGACTTAATTTTTTTACATTACATGTTTTAAATCAATTTTCAAGACAAATAGGCCTTTTAAGACATATAAGCAAATATAACTTATTCATTATAACAATTACTTAAAAAGATCCAATGTATAGTCATTCAATAAAGTATTACAAGAAAAGGATTTTAGAACAAAGAAATTATTAAAATATATTATACAAAAGAAATTAAAATCTATACTAAAGAAACGATAGTCAAAGATATTATACAAAAGAAACTAAAGTCTGTTTTTAGTGGTAAATTTTAATACAAGAAAAGGTGCTCAAATGATTATTTTTTTTATCGCACTTTGGTTCCAATTTGCCATTTAATCTGCTGATTACCACTCTTAAACACAAGATAAAAACAAAAGAAGGAATGTAATTTTAATAGTGATTTTCTTTTTGTCATAATTTTGTTTCTAGTCTATATGGAGTAAAATATGAAATAATGAAAACGAAACTTCATTCATTATTTTTATTCATTTATAGACCATTTCCCTGCACTATTGATAATGGTAATTATTTCTATTACGTTGTACTATTTAGTTTGTTAATTTTGCGGTTAGCATTGTTGATGATATTTGTATGTTTCCGAAATAATATGATTTCAAATACGTTCCTGTCAGTATTCTACTTGAAGATTTCTTACAAACTGGACGTAATCCTGATGGCTTAGTACCTGATATCGTATTCGAACAGCTGCCTTTCAATCATCCTATCTGTATAAACTTCACATCTGGCACAACCGGTCTGCCTAAAGGGCCTGTCCACTCTGCTGGGGTAAGTGGATATTTACAAATTTTTTACTAGGTATTTTTAATGAAATTGTTGTTTCCCTGCTTCGTGTAAAATATTTTTCTTTTAAAAACAGAAAGCTCGAAGTTATTGAAACACAATTGTTATTACATCAATAAAAAATTATGTTATCGTAAACATATACTATGCCATTAATTTATAAAATTATTATTTCCGTTGAAGAATTTATTAATAATTTTTTTTGAATCATTAATTAATTTTCAAAAAATAATTTCGTTTTCAGACATTGATTCCTGTGTTGCGAGACTTTGCTTTTCACTTGAATATGAAGAGTGGAGATATTGTGTTCAGTTTATTTCCCGTAAGTAGAAAATTTTCCTACACATCACATAGGATAGTTTAATCATATGTTGAACACTGTGATATTTTAATCACGCATTGTGATTAAAATTTCTAGAAAAATGAAAGAAATGTGCGTCACAAGATTATCTTTATTGCTTAAAAATTTCAGGTTGGATGGAGTTTATGGGATTATCCAATTTCAAGCCTGGCTTTAGGCGTAAAAATTTTCTTATACAACGGAAGTCCTTATTATAACAGAAAAGGGTCGAACATTTGGGATATTTTTTCTCAGTACAAAGTCTCATTTGCCTTTCTAGCTACTACCATGGTTGATAAATTAGAAAAGGAGAAGATTGCACCTAGTAAGTTAATTCAAGATTCGAATATCTCTTTTAATACCCTTTGTTGAATTAAGACAAATTTATATTTTCTGAAAATATGTGAATATAGTACTTAAGATGAAATGTTTAGTTATTCACTTTAATTAAATTAAAACAAAGCTACCTGCGTACCAAATTTTACTTACCTTTTGTTTATTATTTCTCTGCTATTATATCTAGTATGCTGAATATTGGAAGGTCGTTCATGCGTGCACAAATATTGGAATTTAACTTAAGGAATTTTTATTTTAATAAAATTTCCTTTTGCTTCAAAAATTGCAATGTTTAGTGACAAAATTACTATCCAATTTTTGATTCGATGAATTCAAAACAGTAATCATTGAATATAGTTGTTATTTTGTCTTGTTGATAAGAAAATCACACGAGAAAGTGTGTTTCTTTTTACTTATAAAATTTCTCTTCTGAAATCGATAATTATTAAAACAACTATTTGCAAAAATTAATCATCAGATATAAAAGGTATTTTTTTTATTATTTTGACACGAATCACCTAAATATTGACATTAACAAACAAAAATTCGAATTTGAAGACCTCTTTCATATGCTTTTTTATGAATATACGGTAATAGTCTGTGCTTAATTATCTGATAATTCCACTTTGAACTCTTTATTTGTGTTTAAAATAAATAATATATGACAAATATGCTAAAATAAATATCAGCAAACCATTTCTAATTGCTCATTATAGGGTTATTTATAGTATTTTTCTATTAAATCAAGCAGAAAAAAATAAGCTTGAAAAAAATTAATTACCTTAAAATAAAATAATTAAGATCAAAATCCATTGTAACAATGAGACATATAAATATTTTTACTCCTGTTGTATAATACTGAACATCTTTATAGCTCCAGGTTCAAACTTTGACAGTTTGAAAGTCATTGGTATTGGGGGAAGTCCTGTGAAAAGACAAAACTTTGAATATCTTCATAGTACAGTGAAAAAGGATTTATTCGTGGGTAGCATGTATGGTAAGTATCTTTTATGCTTTATCTTGAATTGACAATCACACACAATTATTGTATGAGGACGATGCACAATAATTAATTATTACACATGTCTAATCCATATATTGATCTAATTTATGTTGGTAAACATTTATTATTGATCTAATAATATTTATAGGTGATGTATCACTTGTAAAATTTATCGAATTTAAAAATATCTATTTTTTAATTGTACTAACATAAATTGTGCACAGAATTAATATATAT
>BMAW01038995.1:13913-29159 GCA_019974015.1 Nephila pilipes
TATAAGTTGATTCAAAATTTTCCAGTTCATCAGATGGAAGAATTGCAAGATTATTTGTGCGTTGGTCAAGATGGTTGTGATGGCGATACGAGAGCGGTACTCTTCGTCAAACTAAAGAAGGGTTACACCTTCACACCACAGCTGAGAGAAAAAATCGCAAATTTGATTAATAGAGAACTTTGGGAGGATTATGTACCACAGGTCATTATGGAAGTTCCAGATATTCCGGTAATAAAGGTTTTCTTTCAATTTATAGATTTTTCTGATGCTATTGTATTACAAAACCCTTGTCTGAATTCCTTAATTATATGAGATACGATTTGCAATTATGTGCCTCTAAAATTGATTAAATAAAAAGAGATAATGTTAACTTCTCACTGAACTTTCCTTTTGTAATTAAAATTCACAGATATTTTATAAATACATATTACAATTATAAAAGTTTTCAATTTTAGTGAGGTGTAGACTGTGGTGCTGTTAATAAGTCTACGAGGGGGGGTCTGAAATGTTTCCGATCTAACAAAGATACAAGACATATTTTCTTTAGATTTATTTTTCTTTTTCTGTATAGTCTTCTTGTAAGTCTACACACTTCTCCAAGCTATTCTCCCATTTCTTTAACAGTTGCCGTTTAACCTACGAGCGTGGGTTCGTGTTCATTCGAATACGTTTTTGTTCTAACGAGAGCAAACGCGTGGACAGCTTTTTCATTCTTAAATCTTGATTCAATATGTGACAAACACGTTTTTCGGACGTGTACATAGCCTCTGATATCTCTCTCCCTTTAATTCGACTGTCATCTAGCACCAATTAGTGAACTTTATTGATGTTAACGTCAGTGGTTGCAGTTTTTGGACGTCCCGAACGTTCATCGTCTCCCAAGCTGGTACGTCCACGTTTAAAATCAGCTGCTCAAAATTTCACCGCGGTAAATGATGGCGCCGAGTCCCCGTACACAGCGTCCAACTTATCTTTGATTGCGTAGCTTATTGCCTTTCAAAAATAAATATTTAATAACAGCTCGATACTCAATTTTTTCTATGTTCACAAAAACAATTACATTGATTCGCTCAAACGATTGTCGAACAACAAATGTGCGTTCAAAATGACTGAAATTTTGGTGAGTACCTGTCAAAAGATGCGCAACCACATTTTAGCTTTCATTGGCGAGTGCTGCTATCTTCATGAAAAGGACGGAAACTTTTCAGACCAACCTCGTATGTTTGTCTCGCGATACATTAACGAGCTTTGTGGTCATCGGATCATTGTGTGTGTTTCTAGTCCCGATTTCACCAAAACCGTCAAGTGCAATAGTAAAAGCTGCCTCAATGAAAAAGAAATTTGACTTCTAAGATCTCACAAGACAGGATGATGGGGTAATTAGTAGAGTGAGGGGCTTTATAATGCGTCGTCCTTATCATTTTATTGGAATCATAATACATGACTATATATATATAGTAATAATGTATATCATATAAATGCAAAATAATATTATAAACCTAATACCTACATAAATATCATAATTATTACAAAATATGAAAACTGAATTAAAAATTATTAATAATAACCATTCATGTTAAAGAATTATGATTCAATTATGAACACAAGTATCATATGAATGAGCAAATCAAAATATTAAAATAATTTATAGCAGTTATTAAAATAAGTTATAGCAGTTATTATAAAATAATTTATAGCAGTTATTATAAAATAATTTATAGCAGTTATTAAAATAATTTATAGCAGTTATTAAAATATTTTATATAGTTATTAAGAAAATAAAGAAGCAAAAGAAAGTATATGAAATAATTTAATTAGCAGTTACACATTTTGAACTAAACGAGATATTAAACAATATTTTATTAGATCCAAACTATACCTTTCAGCAAATACTTTATGATTCAAATTAGTAAGAAACCAGATATCGAATGAACGAAAATAATCATTCAAAAAAAAATAGTCAGAACAATTGGCAACATAAGATTGTTAGAACAATTTTTAAAAAAATAAAATTATATTATTTTACCTCATTAAATTAAATATGTGCTCTCAAATTTAAGAAATAGAGAAGTAAATAAATCAAAATATATTTTCAATGAAAGTGTGATTAGCTAAAATCGAGTTTCTCCATTACCACAGATATCTGTTTAATCTTTTACTTATATATATGTGAAAAATTTATATCATCATTTTTTTCCAGTACAACTTGAACAACAAGAGAATGGAAAGTTTAGTGCGACGAATTGTTGCGACGAACACAGTCCCAGAAGTAATGAATATTAAGAATCCAGACTGTCTTCAACATTTTTGTGATATCCCAGAGTTGGTTAATTACAAGAAATGATTACTATATAGATATACTTTTGTTACATTTTTCTACTTCAGATATTTTAGTTGCTTATTTGTACATGTGTTTGTATGGTTGTAGATAATTTTATTTTATCTAAGCATTTTATACACTTCTCACTTATCATTGTCCGTTATTTGTAATATATTATTTATGTCGCATTTCGCGAATTTTTGTTATTTATAATGTTTTATATTTTCTAAAATATTCTCTACTAAATTTCATTCAAATTTTTTATTATGAATTTTGCAGCTGCTCTCTAGAAAAGAAATAAAGTAAAACTTTTTTGTTGTCTAACAAGTGACGTACAAAGTACCTGTGGCGAATGTGACGCCGTTAGTTCATTATTTAGGTTCATTTGCTCCATCACTGATAAATGTCAATAATTCTTAAATTTCAGACAAGCATCAAATTAAAAGACGAACAAAGCTTTAACTGAATATTTAAGAAAACAATCAGAATTCCCTATAGCTATTTTGCCTGTTGGAGCAACATTCACGCGTATTTAGCAAAGGAATATTAAAAAAGTTTTACTTAAATGACCATCATTACAGGTGGATTCGAGTCAGGATCGAATCCATCTCATAAGAATTTGGGAATGCATATGCTCAAAACTGATTCAAACAAGATATTGGAATATATGATAGAAAGGTGTAAATATGTACAACTTTGCTTACTTACAGTGGTTTTTTCCCGATTTTTTTAATATGTGTAAAAAATTTTGAAATGTTTTTCAAATTTCAGGGAGTTTCTTACGTGTTTGATTAATTTCATCCACTCTTTTCCTTCAGATTAAACCCAGAAAATAACTTTAAATTACATTTATATTTATTGTTTTTGGCAGGAATCGTGACGAAAATGTTTTACTAAGATTTATAAAATATTTATTTGAATAATTTATAATAATCATCCATCAAAATTATTTGGAAATATCTTATGTGTAATAAGCAAATGTTTTCAAAATTATTTGTAATGTATCGTATTGTTTGTGTTTTCTGATGTTGAATGTACACATTAAAACATGTAACGAACTTTGTTGCTGTGAATAAAATTATAAACCGTTTCTTTTGTATGTTTACATTCATATTTTTTCAAATACAACCTTTCATTTCCTTCATGGTGTTTATGTTTAATATTAAACGAAGCATGTAAAATAGTAGTGTACCGTATGTACTTGAATTAAATATAATCTACTTCTTAAGTGTGAGGACATCAGCTAATGTTTTCATCAATATCAGTACGTTTACTTCATTTTTTCATCTTTAATTTTTGTACGTTAAATTGAGTCATGAACTTTTAACATACAATTAATTTTCATTTATTCATCAGATATTTATTTCTTCGATCTGAAATACTTTTAAAATAACAATTATTTTTTTTTTAGAAAATATGATCAATTTTTTATCATTGTTATGGTTTCTCATGCGTTTCTCCCTTTAATTAATTTTTTGGGCTACTTTATTGCGTTATTTGAATTTAGAATCTATTCTTGTGGAAGAACCATGACTTATGTATATTAGCATTTCTATATAAGAAGTGTAGGGAATAAAAAATTAGCAGATACAGAGATTGGAGGAATTATAAGAAGAGGAAGTAGCGAGATGGATGGGCACACAATATGGCTGCCAAAAAATGGAAATGATTTTCTAAGTGAAAATACCCCATTCGAATCCAGTTACCAGTATCTTACTGGACTTGGACCCTATTTCTAGTGGTATACGAGTATTAGGATTCGTATGCAGTTTTACTGTTCTTAAAATAAGTAGAATTCTCAATTATATTCTTTAGTTTAGGAAGCGATTAAGTAAATGCATTCGAAATACAATTTAATATTGGTAGCGTTTATTGTAATCTGCATAAAGAGATTGAACATTGCGGAACTGATTTTTCTCGTCTGATTATTTGTTATGGATCGATGACTTACAACCTTAATAACGAAGTACAACATTACAACTTTAACAGAATATTAGGATTTCATGAATGAATTGGAAAGAAAGAGTGGTTTGTGTGGTCATGAAACCAAAATTAAATATTTAACTTACCCTGCAATTAATATTCACTGTTGACGCATATGTAATCTGTAAAACTCGGAAGAAGCAGAAAAACTGTCAGCAACAACAGGAGTGTTTGAAAATGCTACGAAATTTGAAAAACGAGACTCAAAATATATGTTTGAAGCAGGTAGAACTTTCGATTTTTTTCACCTTCCTCTAAGAACCAACCAAAATTGCGAACGGAGTCCACCTCCGCACCGTAGATATTTCATTCGCCGGCTAATACTGAAATGAAAATTGCGAGTAATTCATAACTAGAGTATATTCGTATGATGATCTAACTAGGTCTTGCTCCTTGGGGCTTCGATGAGGACTTAGTGTGACCCTTAGGCTAAAAAGTTTGAAGACCCCAGGTTTGAAACAATAGGACAATTTTTAAGTCGTCGTTGTTGGTTTCACGGGACGGATTTCAAATAATTATTTGTTCTAAAATTCTTGTGGTCACTCGATGTATTGATGTTATTTTGTAAGCATACCTACGTAAATTTGCTTCTAATTTTGATATGAAATGTTCTTTTTTCACCACATTAGTAAAAATCCTTGTACTAAATAATTTATAGGTATGCATTCTCAAGGTATCACATATCGGAGAGAACGAAGATTACTCGTATATTTGTTAAATTAAGTGACTGACACTTGATGTAATAAAATAATCGGAAATAAAAAAGAAACTAAATCAAATGAGTTTAAAGACTAGTTAATTACAGAATAATTTATGATGCTAATATCCCAGTTGTTTTAGTTTAAGGGGATTTAGTACCTTTGCACCTTCAAAAATTCGATTTTTCAAATTTGTTTTCAAAAAATAGTGTTGAATGTTAGAAGCATTTTAAAGCACACCGCGTCAAAATCCGATTATTCTTACAACAAAACATGTAACAAAAAATATGTAACAATAAAATATGTAAATGTCTAAAGTAGCTTGTTCTATGTAATGTAATGTAAACAAACTTCTTTTTCTCAGTTTGTTATTTTTACACTCTCCCACAGGATTAAAAAAACTGTTTTGCAAGCAGAGCTTTAAAATTTTACATGAGTGTTGTACTTGTAGATCATTATTCTGTGAACCTCAATTTTGTTAATAGGATGATTAGATTTTATTTTATAACATGATACATGAAAAAAAAAGTTACTAAATACAAACTTGATAACTTTTTTAGTTTTTCAATTTTTTTTAATGTGAGATAAATTTAAAATTTGAGGTTCACAGAATAAGGTCATTATTTAGCTTTAATTTGGTATAAGAATTATGGTTCTACTGTACATCTTTCAAATGTTACCTTGTGGGTAACGTAAGGTAAGCTAATTTATTTTTTAAATTTTTTGAATACATATTTCATGTTGTATAAGAAAATACATTAATTTAGTAGTACAACTTGACCCAATATTTTAAAATATACACTTTATTACACACACTGGCAAAGTTTCATATTGAAATGAGCACAAATTGTTGATTTATGAAGAATCGAAAAAAGAGAGAGAGAGTTTGTCAAAATGTTCTATTTTTGATTTCGAAAGGTACTAAGTCCCCTTAAACGGTCTATAAACACTGATTTAATGAAATGTATGCCATAAAAATAATTTAAAGAGCGTATATAGCTGTATAATTTAAATGCTGAAATATACAAAAATTTTCACATACTAAACAAATAGATTAATGATTGTTCACGTGCATCGTTGAATGTCAAAATGTGAAATTCTGATTGAATTGCTACTTTTATACATCCTTGTTTATATCTTAAATATCTTTTATATTTCAACAAAGTCTTTCTTAAAATTAAACATAAATGCCTATTCAAAAATCAATCGATAGCAGCTGTTCTGCTTCAGGTGCCTTGAGATATAAAACCAGATGTTCTTAAGGTTATTTTATTGTTATACGTTTGAGTGAATCAAGAGATCATTCATTATATTCATATTTAGAGATGTCAAAAAACGACTATTTAATCGAGCATTAACGAAGATTTGTTCCCATCCGAATTCCAGCGCTTTCACTTGTGATATAGATAAAAAAAAAGATGTTCAAATTATCCAACGGTGGCGGTAAGGCATATGTGTTAATTGACAATTACTTTCCTTTTGATTGATGTGCAAAAAGTGTTTTTTACCGGATAGCATTTCTATTTTTAATGATTTAATTACTTTCATTCTATTAACATAGCAGTCCCATAAACATAAAATTTATTTCTTGCAATATAGTTTATTTTCAAATACACACGAAAAAAAATTGACACTTAATTTTAATTAAATCATAAAAATTTTTGCATTTTATTTGCTAACTAATTTATATCTATTTTTTTACATAGTTAGAATTATTTTAGAAATATTAGGGTTAGTATTTTTTTTCCTGTTGGTATGAGTATTATGATAAAAACGAGTTGGTGTTATATTAATGGAAAAGACACCTTGATTATTAAGTTTTTTTTAATTCGTTTGAACAAAAACTCATAAAATTTTTCGAAACATTATTACGAAAAGTGTTCTTAAATCCATCATTCGATGGTTCTGGGCATTCTAAAATCCGGCACCGATCGAACCGTTCGCTTTCGGGATTTTTTGTGAGGATTCGGGTGTTTGTTAATGAAGATATGAATCAAAATGCAAACGATACTAGTGATGGACAAAATGTGATGCTATATTTGGAAGGGAATGTGTCAAGCAACCGTTTAACGGGTTGTTGGGCACATTTCTGATCAAAAATAGTGCACTGTTCTTCGTGAGGAAATTACAGACTGGATTGATATCGCATAAAAGTTACAGTGGTGATGGTAATTAAAATACACCCTAAACTTGTATGTTCTTTAAAATAAATAAAAATTAAAGATTGTTTTCGGCAGTTTTATTTGTCGCAAGTATAAAAAGCTTTGTAGGTGTTAGTACAGTCAACAGATAGAAACAGATATTTGTACGAAGGAATGTTCTATTATTACAAGAATCCTCTATACACATTTTTGAATATTTTTTAAGAATATTCGGAATGAAAAGAAATTTTTGTGTCCAAATTGTTTTTGTTTGAAGGATTGTTCTTAAATGTTTTTCAATTGTATCATTTCATGAAACTGTAAAGTTTCTCATAAAATCAGATTTAAGAAAAATAATATTTTAAAAATATAAACCTAATATCTCAAATCTTATAAACATTATGAACTTACTTATGAGAGACCATGATTTCAAAGGTTTCGAATGATATTAAATTCCATAAATCATTTCACAGCTAGAACAACTCTATCGATATAATTTTAAGTTGAAAGAGTTTAGAAAGTGTGGTGTCCCATTTTATTCAATTTTTGAATTTTTTTTTTCTAGATTAAATTTTTCTAGTTTAATTTTTTTAAAGTTTGAAATTTGTTTTTGAAAATAATGTTTATACTTATTTGCTTTTCAGTAAAAATAACTAAAAATGGTTTCGTGGACGCACTAGAAAGTAGCCCTATTGTAGTATGGGACAAAAAGGTTCCGAACACTGAATTGGATAAATTCAAAAAAAATGTTGAGAATAAGTACGGCAAAAAATTTGGTAAGACAATGTTTTTTAATTTGTAAGCCTGACTCATATACTTACGATATTGTATAATTATGTTTTATAGCTTTTTATAACGGATTGATTCAAACATGAAATTAATTTTAGTTTTAGAAATATTTTTTTGAAAATAAATGAGTTGTTTTGCTACGAGCACACAAAATACTTTTTTATTGCCCATTCATCAATTTCATTATTAAAAACGCTTTTCTTGCCTACATGTAAAATTATCATAAATTTTACCTTACATTATTTAGATATTTTGCAATTCTTTTTAACAGTGAGTAAGTAAATAACTTTTTTCATACAACAACAGCAATTAATAACATATTTATTGTTTTGCGCAGTAAGTTGAACAATTAGACGTAAAAATATTTTACTCCTAATTGAAAACGTGTTAAAAATTATTATTTATTTTTCAATTAATTATACTATTATTAACGACAGTATTTATTGGCTTGTTCATGACGTCAAGATGTTAAGATTTTCTTGGAAATTTAAAATTCTTTCACTTTTATTTTGACTCACTCCAAATGCATCTTTGAGCCCAGAAATAAATTAAAACAATTCTTATGTAATATATAGTATAAAATTATGTATTTATACTATTTAAGAAGTTTATATATTAATATCAATTCCTTGAGATCAGACAACGAACATGAAATTGAAGTGATTTTCCGTACGTTGGGCACGTTTTTTGGATAAATATATATGGAAATGATTGTATCGATTGAAAAAAATGTGCAAATTGTGTAAAAATACTCATGTATTAGAAAAATATGCATTCTTTCATCATGCATAGATTCTGGACCATCGCGTAAATTAATCTCCATCTCGATTATTTAGGATCATGGAAATTCTTATGCAAATTAATGCTAAATCTATACGACTTTTAGTAACACGAACGTAATATAAATAAATATTATATGTGTAATTTTAAAACAAGTTTATTGCAGAAAACACTGGGATTTTTGATTAATTCTTTTTATTTTGAATAATATTCTAAATATGAATAATATTCCAAGTTTAGTCTACTTATTTACATATCTTCGTTTCAGATTCGTATTGGGACTTACATAAATGGTCAGTTGAAAATTACACTGATTTTTGGAAAGAAATATGGTATTTTTTTGATGTCATTGCTTCAAAGCCATTTGACGAGGTAAATTGATCCTTCAATACGTTCTTGTAAGAGTTAATAATTTTAATCATATTAACAGATATTTCTATTACAAAAATATTCTATAATGGCTTTTAAAAAGCATTTTTTGAAGATAACAAAGATTTTAGATGACAATTGTTATTAAATCAACGCGAAATTTAAAAAAAAATTAAGAAACGCCTTATTGTAAAATATCAAAAAGAAGTTTCACTAAATTATTATTGAAGTTTTTTATGTATGGAAAAACTGGGAAAAAAATCCTTAAATCAAGAAATTTATGCCATGTTTTTGTATATTTTTCATTTAGTTGGATAGCATATAAATTCTTAAATTCTAAGTGACATTTTCTATGTCACTAAACAAGTAATTTTTTTTTAAAAAAAATGTCTAAGAACAATTATGTTTTAGGAAGTTATTTCTATATAAAATCTGCTTAATCCAGAGAGAATATATGTGCTTATTTCCGATAAATAAACAACTGTGTTTATTTTAAATTGTCCATGTTGCCATTCTGAAGGCATAAATATTTTTTATTTCAATTTTCTTGGCTATTTACTCCCCGAACTAAATGGATCAATTATTTGAATAAAAGAGATACAATTGGAAGAAATTTAGTGCACGTTTGGCAAAATTCTAATAAATTCTATAAATGTAATTTGTTTAAAATAATATAATTTATGTCTCTCCCTCTCTTAAATAATTTACTTCGTAGTGATAAATCTATTATTAGTAGCAAGATTCTTCGATTCAAATGAAGAGGAATAAAATTTATTAAAAGTGAGTTATTTGACTTTTAATAAACACAGAATATATATAAATTAATTAAATAAGTATAATAATTTTCAGTTCATTGAATGAATTACTGGATAAATTTTTGTAATTTTTCGGAAAATGCCAAAATATTACATTCAAGAATTTTCATAATAAATTTCCGTAGAATATATTCACAATTTTTTTTGTAGATATTGATTTCAGTAACTATGTACATAGAATATTTTCGGCAAAGGTGATGACGGATTAAATTATGAAAAAAAAAAAATGAATGATCATCTTTAATTCTGGTGCATATTTCGTTTTCTTTTATTGTTAATTACAAGAGATGAAATAATTTTACATATAGGAATCTCTCATTCAAAACAGAATTAAAATTTACTAAGAAATTCCATGTGTATAAATATGTACATGCTTAAGTCATATATTTATTTATATTAAGTTTTATTTTTTTTTTAAAAAAAAAACCGTTTAAGAAACCAAATTCTTCTTTCCTACAGGTACTAGTAAAAACTGGACCTGGATTTTTGGACAATGAATGGTTTAGTGGAGCTAGATTGAATTTTGCTGAGAATCTGATGAGAATTAGAGATGACCGACTGGCTCTAGTATGTTTGGGTAATACTCTTATTTTTAATTATACATACTTTTTTTGTATTTTTTGTATTGACAGATTAATTAAGTGGTGTTATTTATGACTTTTATCAGCACATAAAATTAAAATAAAATAATTTAAATTGAGCATTATCATAGTAATTGTGAAGTTAAAAGGGGCAATCCTAACAACTTTCTCACATCATCTGAACAAAATCGGTATTTAAGTTAAATAACTGAAGAAAAGTTTTAATTAATGTATTTAATTAACATAGTAAATTAACTTTTAAAAAGATATTTTCTTAAAAAAATTAAGGTTTACAATATTTTTTACGTATATGATTTCTTTTTTATCCTGAAATTAATATCAATTTCAAATCTTGTAAAATTCTGTTTGAAAGCTTAAAGAATGGGCTATGCTGTAATTTAAATTTTTGTCAATAATTTTTTTTTTCAAGCAGCACTTTTCAAAGTTCTTTTGCATGAAACGAGTGTTAATGGTTTTTCCAAATCTAAAAACAAAACATAAAACGAAGAAAATAATATTTTTTATAAAAAAAATATGAATCATACGTAATCATAAATAAGATTACGGAAAAAAGTGTATCATATTAAAAAATTAATATGTTTGGTTTCCTCCTGCCGTAAGACTTCTAAATCCAAAAGTTCATGGACTTTTCTCAAATAGTTCAAGAAATATTCAGAGTTGAACTTATGATTGATAAATAACTATCGTTGAGGGGCTGTACACTGATTTATAATTTTCACTCTCCATCCAATAAAACTTGGGGTTAAAAACATTAAAATATGAACCTGTTGCGAGGAAATAATCTACGGTCTTCTAAGGGGATATATCTTTCAAACAATGATCGGATTCGAATAAAATGTATAATACAATCTTTTTACTAATCTATATCAGATTTCCATAATTAAATTATTTTAGAAGTTATTAATTTAATTAATCAACATCATATTTTAGCTCCCTTTGAGCTACTAACGCTAAAAGAAATTTTTTCCAGTTGCGATGAAAATTGCTAACTTTTAAAGAATAACCCATTTTTTACGACTGTTGCCAGTAAACATCCTTTAATATAAACTTAATTTCAGGATTTTTTTTTATTTTAAATTTGATGTTTTCTTTCACCTCAGCATTCAATTTAAATTTAACGTTTGTTCATTTTCAGATGAACTGGGAAATGAAGACTCCGTAACGTTTGCTGAAATGTATGAAGAAGTGAGACAGTACGCTGCAGCGTTTCGAAAACAAGGCTTAGAGATAGGCGATAGAGTCGCATGTAAGTGTGTTTTTTTGTTTCGAATAGAATAGATATCCTAAATTTATTACCAATGTATATAAACATATACAAATAACTGACTAATATCTATCTAATTGCGTTATTTTAACGCGACAGGAAAGCAAAAACCACATGTTCAAATGTTTGTATTTATGCAAGTATAATCATTCTTATATATTTCCTGAAATAAATCATCTTTTCAATAAAGTTCATTTGTACACAATTTCAGTTACCTCCAATCGAGTTCATTCAGAATAAATGTAATCATTTCTGAAACTTCTTTATATTGATTTTAAATCTATATATATCTCTTTTTTTGTGTAGGTATTATGTCAAACAGAAAAGAAGCAATTTTTGCTATGTTAGCAGCTACAAGCATTGGTGCAATTTGGAGTGGACCCCTTCCTTTCCATGGAGTTCGTGTAAGTTTCAATCTACTTGGATTATTAAAGTAACATTCAGAATATTTTGTCGTGCAATAACAATGTTTATAGTTTTCTTCTCCAAACTAACTGAATCATCAGTACACGTGGTTTTTTTGAAGTTACCAGAAGTTATTGAACTTTAAAGAAACAATTTTATTTATAGTATTAAGTTGCGATTTTAACTCTTTTGCAAAGGCAATTTAAGTCGAATGCTCACTAACCGAAACACTAATAATACATTTAAGGAAATATCCAACTTTCGAAGTTTTCCATTCAAAAAGAACTTAATGATGAAGATTTACATTTCGACTTTGCTAATAAATTTTTATTACGATTTATATAACCATCCTTATTTTGAAATTATTTAAGTATATCTAACCAATTCTACCTCTATATCATTCAAAATATATGTAGATAGTCTAAAAAGTTAAATATTTATATTTCATTATGAAAATATTGGGAAGTCTAAGTAATTTACACATGCTATAACAGCAGATGTGTATCGAATACGTAGATCAACAAAATATTGAATCAATAATATTTATTCTCATCCCTTTTATTGAAAATAAATAATTTTTCATGATATTTAGGCAGTGGCCAATCTGGTTACATTTGTGGACCCAAAGATAATTTTTGCAGTTGATCACTTTCAAGATGAGGGGGAAGAATATCCACTCTTTGATAAAGTTGTAGCTGCCGGAAAAAGTAAGCATTAATAAGATATTTCGGTACAAAAATTGATACTAGTTTATTTCTTTTTAAAATTGTTATGGCCAATAATGCATCTATTTCTGAATATTAGGTCTCTGGAGGATTTATTTTTAATGTGGAAAAAATTACTCAGGATGTTTGAAATAGGGATTTAGTCAAGATAATAGAATGAGCTACTTTTTTCCAATTCAGAACCTCTAAATTATGATTTCATATTGAAAAAATAGCTTGCGTCATCATCATCCTATACGTAAAAATATGCAGAATTTTTACATATTTTTAATATGGTCTAATCATATACATTTTTTTCTTCAAGTTAAGTAATAAAATAGTTTGCTTTTTGTACTAAATTAAATTTTTGATAATTTTCTTTTAAATAATATGTTATTTAATAACATTCTTAGAAACTTATGTCCGAAATAGAAAAGAAATTAAAATGATTATTTATATATAATCTCAACAGCATATATTTCAGGAGTGTCCAGCTATTCTGTCTTTGGAAGCCACTTTTCAAAATGGAATATTTGAAAGAGTCCTTTATTCAGTGTTGCCAAAAGGAATTTGTTAAATTTCTCCAGATTATATCTCATTCCTCTTCTCCCCCGAAAAACAATCATATAATTATTGCCCTAACATCGGCCATAATAACCATTACTAAAGGACATGCAACGCGATTTTCATACACTATCCCTCCTTAAAAGGTGCTATTCCATTAATTTTCGCCCAAAACATAGCTTTTTCGATCATGTGATCGAGGTTTTTGATTGATTGTTTGTGAACATCGCACTTAGAAGCAACACGACGGTTATTGAAGACGGAACTTGTAAATTTGAACTTCGGTCTAATAACGAAGAAGATACCCGAGTTGGAACCTCCCTCACCAAACTTTCACATCACGTCATTGAAAGAATATGGAGCCTCGACAGATTTAAAATGCATCAGCCTCTATACGACTGGATTTTTGTGGCAAAAGAACTAGAATCCACGATTTGGTGGAAACTACTCAAGAAGGGAGTTCGCAACCATGACACTAGGCACATGTTGGCCCACGTGATCACAGATACTCTTTGTGAGGAATTAATAAAATTGAACAATAGAAGGAGACGCTTTGTGTTTTTCCCCCAAGATATCTTCATAATTTTTCTTTAACTAAACCAAATCAAGCTTTAGGCGGCCATTTGTTAAGATGGACAACATTCGTAATGCATCCAAACAGAATCTAACTCTTTAACTAACGAAATTTTTTTTACGAAATTGTTACATCATTTTTTTTATTTTTGAATAATATTAATAAATTTCTTAATTTTTAAAAAGAAATGAAATAAAATAATTACTTTTGGACATTGAGTGCCATATATATATAGTATATTATTTTCTATTGTAAAACCATCACATTTTGAACTGGCAGGTATATTTATGATTGATTTTGTAAATTAGGTATATTTATGAGAAAATTGTGATTATATTCTGATGTTTGAGTATGTGTTTAAACTTAATTGTGGCCGCGATAGATTTGTTGTCATGGTCGCGAATTCACGGCCACCATTGTTTCCGTGGGTTCGAGTTCGGATGCCATTTAAAACTAGCCGTGAAGTGGAACTGATACACGTCTGATCTGTCGAAACTCCTACAGGTATGGTGTGGAAGTTTGGAGAGGGAGGAATCAGTTCAAGTATCGCCCTTGGCACTTAACCAAGAATCAAAATTACGAAGTTGAATAGTCTTCGAATTGTTTAAGTACTACGTTACTAAACAATCAAATTAAGCCTTTATTTTTAAATTTTCTTCCAAATGGTCTTCACCTAGATACTGAATTTTTGCTTTCAATTAATAATTTTCATTTATTACTTTTTATGAAACATTTTTAAATTGAAGACGAAATGCCGTTGGTAAAAGTTAAGTATTTGTAAAACTAAGTAAGTCTGTAAGAGTTCATTATTAAAACAAAACTGAGTTTATCAAAATTTTATTTTTATATTCTTTCTCACTTTATTTCATTTTTACAGGTGCTCCTAATGCAACTAAAGTTATTGTATTAGCTACACAGCAGGAAACGATATCTCGTTTATCAGAGATCCCCAAAAGGTTATTATTATATTCACTTAATAAAAAAAGAACAAAGCGTTACATTTGAAACTGATTAATTTAAGTTTATTACAAAATAATTCCTCGTTATTATTTAACTCATTAATGGTAAAGTAATACATCTTATATTTATAGCATGTTGTTGGAGGATTTTCTTAAGAGTGGAAGGACACCTGATGGCAAAGTACCAGAATTAAAATTTGAGCAATTGCCTTTTGATCATCCTGTTGCAATTAACTTTACATCAGGTACTACGGGTCTTCCGAAAGGAGTTCTACATTC